>JAVSCE010006324.1:0-252322 GCA_032199065.1 Smutsia gigantea | reverse complement strand
AGAAAAGGGAAAGAGTAATATAAATGTCCATCCATAGTTAATTTGAGGCCTAGTTATAAAATAATGCTAATACCACTAGTCCCTGAACTGGAAATAAGCTCTCACATGAATAGTATACTTTCTTATCCCCAGTGACACGCCTGCCAGGAGCCTGTGGATGATATTAACTGATGATGCTTCCATGCTGTGCACTGATCCCCACGCCCACCCTTGCTCTGGAATCCAAGTTAGCAAGTGGCAAACGAAAGTGATTTGTATTGCTGCAGTTTGGCATCCTTTATGTTCATGAATCCCATCATGTATTTACTTATTTGACTATTTTTAGTAGCATTAAGCAAACTTCAGTGACTTTCTAGGTTTTCTCTTAAGATACCAAATCCATTCCCCTCTCGCTGTCCCCAAGCACTTCTCCTTTATGTCACACTGTGCCTAACCCTATGGCAATGCTGTAGACCTAGATGTAGATACATCGTGGAGGTTAAAAGGAAGATCTTTGGAGTCATGATGAGTGTATTTTAACACTATATCAGTCACTTACTTCCTATACATCTCAGTTTTCTCACTTTGAAGATACAGATGTCATCTATTGAGTGCTTTCTGAGTCGATAAAATAATTCACATAGGGTGCTCAAACATAATGCCTGATCTGTAGAAAAGTCCTCAAAATGGTTTTATGCTACCATGGCTGTTACCATAGCTAGTGCTCATGTTTAAGAACATTTCATCACAAATGTATTACTGAATGGGGGTAAATGTAGAATCACCAATGTGATTCAGTCAGATAACACTTTTTGATGCTGTTTCTTTAATCACTATTTCTAGAAAATCTGTTGCTTTCATGTGTTTTATATATCTTAGTGTGTTTATGTCTTTGGTTTGTCAAATTTCCTGACATTCCTATCACACTTCAGTTACATACATTTTCCCTAGGAACCTCTGAAAATACAATTACAATACATTCTATGTAATAGACACAAGAGCATAAAAAACATTTTGTTCATTGATATCATAGCAAAAGAAGGGAACTAAGGAAGTGAGAGGAAGTAGACAGCTTTGCTCTGAGGAAGAGAGCAATTAAAAGAAGATGATTTTACATTGTGGCTGTGGGAAAACACCTTAATGGGAACCCAATTCATGGAACACAGAGTCTCTACAAAAAAAGGTATGAGGAACAACCTCAGAGCCCCACAGATTAGCCCTAGACCCAAGCATGTACACATCTCCAGTGGGAGATTCAATGACATAAATAAAAATGAACAGTGTTTAATGTAGAAATATATACCATGTATTTATTAATATTTCATAACTCAATTTTTACTCATTCAAATAGGGTCATAATTCTTGAATTATAAGTAGGCCTTCATTATAAAATATCAGTGGATTACTATGCATGCAGTGAAGCTTTATTGTGATAATTATTCATATTATTACACGTAGAATTATTGACAAAAAAATCTACCTGAATCATTTCATTTAAAAAGTGTTTATAGGTAGGTAATATATGATTCTGTCTCTAGGAATGACAACATTCAATGAAGAGTAAATTCATTGTAAACTCAAAAAGGTTAGACATTGTAATAATATTTTTCTCTTTTTACTTAAAGTGTAAACTCTATAACTTATAACTAGATAGAGGAAAGTGTAAACACTATAACATAACTAGATAAAGTGTAAACTCTATATATTATTAAGTTGTTTCTTAATCAGAAATAAACAAAAAATTTTGTTTACAAACAACAAAATTTAGAAGACAAAATTTGAATATAACTGAATACAAACATTTTTTTGCATATAAACAAAATAAAGTACAACTATATGTCATTGGATGTGGATCATCCAGAATATATTTACATTTTTGTCTATATTGTATATATATTATTAGTCCTATTAATTTTAATTCGTAAGATATTTACTTCAAAATGCTTCACACATTTTAATACACATTAGTCAATATAATACTCAATCTATTCTGAAAATATGCTTTAAAAGATCTTAGTTATTCTTTTCTTTTACTCCATTTTATCACCTTTTCTTTTCTCAATAGCTTTTATATCATATTGCTTCTTTCTATAGTCTCTTCATTTCCTATTTTCTTCCTTTTCCTGAAAAATATTTTACTCTCTGCCTCATGATTCATTTCCTGATTAAAAGCGGAGGGTAAAACTAGTTTCAAAAATGCAACACATAAATATTCTGTTCATCCATGTGACTGTTACCTCATCTCTTCTGGAAAATATCTCCTCTAAAGTGGCATTTCTCACCATTCTTTATCCTTACATACATAATTATATATTCCTTCTGAGTATTATCACACACTAATAGATATTAGATCTAACATATATAATATATACATTATATCTACTTTAGACATAGTAGATATGTTATTAATTTACATACTACTCACTAAAACTTATTAACTGTATTACTTTGGTCCCTTTTTACTACAAAATATTTAGTTTATCAACTAGAAAAGCTATCAGCTGCAAGCAACAAAAATCTAATTAATAGGGGTTTAAACTATACACAGATTTATTATTCTACTTAACAAGAAGGTCCAACAGGGCCAGTTGCTGGCATAAATTTCTCTGCTCAACAGAATCATCCAGGATCTGTTCTTTTTCTTTCATTTTTCTCTACAATCTCTAGCTTATGTTCTTTTCCCCTCCTTTTATCACCTCTTGATTGAAGGAGGACTACCACAGTCTTAAGCATCAAATCTGTATTTAAGGTAGGATGAAATGATTAAAGTAGCAAGATGAAACTCCCCTTTGCACTTTGCAAACAAATGCAATTTTTGCCAAAAGTTTCCCAGCAGATGGGCTTTTAAGTTTTGCTGGCTGAAGGTAGACATATATATTTTTTATTTTATAACATTAACACTTTTCAAATTCAATGTTCTATGGACAATTTAGATATAATTAGATTTTTGATGTGCTTGCATGTGCTCAAAAAGAGCTCCAAAGAAACATTAATTTTTTTATATTTTGCTATCATTAATGTACAGTTACATGATCAACATTATGGTTACTAGATTCCCCCTATTATCAAGTCCCCACCACATACCCCATTACAGTTACTGTTCGTCAGCTTAGTAAGATGCTATAGAATCACTTCTTGTCTTCTCTGTAAATACTGCCTTCCCAGTATCCCCCCCAGGCTACATTATGTGTGCTAATCGTAATACCCCTTTTTCCTCCTTATCCCTCCCTTCCCACCCATCTTCCCCAGTACCTTTCCCTTTGGTAACTGTTAGCCCATTCTTGGGTTCTGTGAGTCTGCTGCTGTTTTGTTCCTTCGGTTTTTCTTTGTTATTATACTCTACAAATGAGTGAAATCATTTGATACTTGTCTTTCTCCACCTGGCTTATTTCCCTGAGCATAATACCCTCTAGATCCATCCATATGTTGCAAATGGTAGGATTTGTTTTCTTCTTATGGCTGAATAATACTCCATTGTGTATATGTACCACACCTTCTTTATCCATTCATCTACTGATGGACACTTAGGTTGCTTCCATATCTTGACTATTGTAAATAGTGCTGTGATAAACATAGGGGTGCAAATATCTTTTTCAAACAGGGCTGCTGCATTCTTAGGGTAAATTCCTAGGAGTGGAATTCCTGGGTCAAATGTTATTTCTATTTTTAGTTTTTTGAGGAACCTCCATACTGCTTTCCACAATGGTTGAACTAATTTACATTACCACCAGCAGTGTAGGAGGGTTCCCCTTTCTCCACATCCTCGCCAAAATTTGTTGTTGTTTGTCTCTTGGATGTTGGCCATCCTAACTGGTGTGAAGTGATATCTCATTGTGGTTTTAATTTGCATTTCTCTGATGATTAGCAATGTGGAGCATCTTTTCATGTGCCTGTTGACCATCTGAATTTCTTCTTTGGAGAAGTGTCTGTTCAGCTCCTCTGCCCATTTTTTAATTGGCTTATTGGCTTTTTGTTTGTTGAGGTGCGTGAGCTCTTTATATAATTTGGATGACAACACCTTATTGGACATGTCATTTATGAATATATTCTCCCATACTGTAGGATGCCTTTTTTGTTCTACTGATGGTGTCCTTTTCTGTACAGAAGATTTTTAGTTTGATATAGTCCAATTTATTCATTTTTACATTTGTTTCCCTTGCCCAGGGAGATATGTTCATGAAGAAGTTCCACATATTTATGTCCAAGAGATTTTTGCCTATGTTTTTTTCTAAAAGTTTTATGGTTTCATGACTTACATTCAGGTCTTTGATCCATTTTGAGTTTACTTTTGTGTATGGAGTTAGACAGTAATTCAGTTTCATTCTCTTACATGTAGCTGTCCAGTTTTGCCAACACCAGCTGCTGAAGAGGCTGTCATTTCCCCATTGTATATCCATGGCTTCTTTATCGTATATTAATTGACCATATATGCTTGGGTTTATATCTAGGCTCTCTATTCTGTTCCACTGGTCTATGGGTCTGTTCTTGTGCCAGTACCAAATTGTCTTGATTGCTGTGGGTTTGTAGTAGAGCTTGAAGTCAGGGAACATAATTCCCCCTGCTTTAGTCTTCCTTCTTAGGTTTGCTTTGGCTATTCAGGGTCTTTTGTGCTTCCATGTGAATTTTAGAACTATTTGCTCTAGTTCATTGAAGAATGCTCATGGTATTTTGATAGGGGTTGCACTGAATGTCTATATTGCTTTAGGCAGAATGGCCATTTTGACAATATTAATTCTTCCTATCCATGAGCACGGGATGTGTTTCCATTTATTGGTTTCTTATTTTAATTTCTGTCATGAGTGTCTTGTAGTTTTCAGAGTACAAGTTTTTCACTTCCTTGGTTAGGTTTATTCCTAGGTATGTTATTATTTTTGATGCAATTGTGAATGGAATTGTTTTCCTGATTTCTCTTTCTGCTAGTTCACTGTTAGGGTATAGGAATTTCTCTGTATTAAATTTGTATCCTGCCACTTTACTGAATTCAGATATTAGATCTAGGAGTTTTAGAGTGGGTTCTTTAGGGTTTTTTATGTACAATATCATGTCACCTGCAAACAGGGACAGTTTGACTTCTTCCTTACCAATCTGGATGCCTTTTATTTCTTTGTGTTGTCTGCTGTGGCTAGGACCTCCAGAACTATGTTGAATAAAAGTGAGGAGAGTGGGCATCCTTGTCTTGTTCCCAATATTAAGGAAAAACTCTCAGCTTCTCACTGTTAAGTATAATGTTGGCTGTGGGTTTGTCATGTATGGCCTTTATTATGTTGATGTACTTGCCCTCTATTCCCACTTTGGTGAGAGTTTTTACCATGAATGGATGTTGAATTTTGTCAAATGCTTTTCAGCATCTATGGTGATTATCATGTTGTTTTTGTCCTTCTTTTTGTTTAGTCGATGATGTTGATAGATTTTCGAAAATTGTACCATCCTTGCATCCCTGGGATGAATCCTACTTGATCACGATGGATGCTCTTTTTGATGTATTTTTGAATTCAGTTTGCTAATATTTTGTTGAGAATTTTTGCATCTATGTTCATCAGGGATATGGGTCTGTAATTCTCTTTTTTTGTGGTGTCTTTGCCTGGTTTTGGTATTAGAGTGATGCTGGCCTCATAGAATGAGTTTGGGAGTATTCCCTCCTCTTCTTCTTTCTGGAAAACTTTAATGAGGATGGGTATTAGGTCTTCACTAAATGTTTGATAAAATTCAGTAGTGAAACCATGTGGTCCAGGTGTTTTGTTCTTAGGTAGTTTTTTGATTACCAATTCAATTTCTTTGCTGGTAATTGGTATATTCAACTTTCTGTTTCTTCCTGGGTCAGCCTTGGAAGGTTGTGTTTTTCTAGAAAGTTGTCCATTTCTTCTAGGTTATCCAGTTTGTTACCATATAATTTTTCATAGTATCCTCTCACAATTCTTTGTATCTCTGTGGTATCCATAGTGATTTTTCCTTTTTCATTTCTGATTCTGTTTATGTGTGTAGACTCTCTTTTTTTCTTGATAAGTCTGGCTGGGGGTTTATCTATTTTGTTTATTTTCTCAAAGAACCAACTCCTGCTTTCATTGATTCTTTCTATTGTTTTATTCTTCTCAATTTTATTTATTTCTGCTTTAATCTTTATTATATCCCTCCTTCTATGGACTTTGGACCTCATTTGTTCTTCCTTTTCTAGTTTCATTAATTGTGAGTTTAGACTGTTCATTTGGGATTGTTCTTCTTTCCTGAAGTAGACCTATATTGTCGTATATTTCCCTCTTTGCACGGCCTTTGCTGCATCCCACAGATTTTGCAGTGTTGAATTGTTGTCATTTTTCTCCATATATTGCTTGATCTCTGTTTTTATTTGGTCATTGATCCATTACTTAGGAGCATGTTATTAAGCTTCCATGTGTTTGTGGGGTTTTCCATTTTCTTTGAGTAATTTATTTGTAGTTTCATGCCTTTGTGATCTGAGAAGCTTGTTGTACAATTTCAATATTTTTGAATTTACTGAGGTTCTTTTTGTGGCCTAGTATGTGATCCATTATTGAAATGCTCCATGTGCTCTTGAGAAGAATGTGTATCCTGTTGCTTTTGCATGGAGTTTTCTGTAGATGTCCTTAATTCCTTTACTTTGTTCTAATATGTTGTTCAGTGCATCTGTCACTTTATTTATATTCTGTCTGGTTGATCTTTCCTTTGGAGTGAGTTGGGTGTTGAAGTCTCCTAAAATGAATGCATTGCATTCTATTTCCCCCTTTAATTCTGTTAGTATTTGTTTCACTTATGTAGGTGATCCTGTGTTGGGTGCATAGATATTTATAATAGTTATATCCTCTTGTTGGACTGACCCCTTTATCATTATCTAATATCCTTCTTTATCTCTTGTTACTTTCTTTGTTTTGAAGTCTATTTTGTCTGATACAAGTACTGCAACTCCTGCTTTTTTCTCCCTATTAGGTACATGAAATATTTTTTTCATCCCTTTACTTTCAGTCTGTGTATGTCTTTGGGTTTTAAGTGTGTCTCTTGTAGGCAGCATATAGATGGGTCTTGTTTTTTTATCCACTCAGTGATTCTACCTCTTTTGATTGGTGCATTCAGACCATTTTACATTTAGGGTGATTATTGATACATATGTACTTATTGCCATTGCAGCTTCTAGATTCGTGGTTACCAAAGGTTCAAGGGTAATTCCCTTACTATCTAACAGTCTTATTTAACTCACTTTGTATGCTATTACAAACACCATGTAAAGATTTTTTTCCTGCTTTATTCTTTGTATTTTATGTATCATAATCTTTACTCTTTGTCTGTCTCTTGGGTGACATCTATTTAGCCTTAGGAATACTTTCATCTATAGGAGTTCCTCAAAGTACACTGTAGAGGTGGTTTGTGGGAGGTAAATTCTGTCAGCTTTTGCTTATCTGAAAATTGTTTAATTCCTCCTTCAAATTTAAATGATAACCTTGCCGGGTAGAGTATTCCTTGTTCAAGGCCCTTCTGCTTCATTGCATTAAATATATTATGCCACTCACTTCTGGCCTGTAAGGTTTCTGTTGAGAAATCTGATGCTAGCCTGATGGATTTTCCTTTGTATGTGATCTTTTCTCTCTTCCTAGCTGCTTTTAAAAGTCTGTCTTTATCCTTGATCTTTTTCATTTTAATTATTATATTTCTTGATATTGTCTTCCTTGGGTCCCTTGTGTTGGAGATCTGTGCATCTCCATGGCTTGAGAGACTCCTTCCACAGATTGGGGAAGTTTTCAGCAATTACTTCCTCAATAACACTTCCTATCACCTTTTCTCTCTGTTCTTCTTCTGGTACCCCTATCATGCAAATATTGTTCCATTTGGATTGGTCACACTGTTCTCTCAGTATTCTTTCATACTTAGAGATTCTTTTTTCTCTCTGTGCCTCAGCTTCTTTGTATTCCTCTTCTCTAATTTCTATTCCATTTACCATCTCTTCTACTACATCTAATCTGCTTTTAAATCTCTCCATTGTATGTTTCACTTCAGATATGGAATTTCTTAATGATTGAATTTCTGTCTTAATTTCGTTCCTGAGTTCTTGAATGTTTTTCCGTATATCCATAAGCATGTTTATGATTTTTATTTTGAACTCTCTTTCAAGAAGATAGGTGTGTTAGTTTCATTTGGTGTTTTTTCTGGGGTTTGTGAGATTTTGGTTTGAACCATGTTCTTTTGATGTTTCATGTTTCTGTTTGGTGCCCTCTATTGCCCAGTAGCTCCAGTCTCTGGAGTTGCTTAGCCCCTAGAGTGAGGTTGGGGGTCATAGGTGAGTGGAGTGGGTGCCTGGGGGGAGGAAAGATCTGTTTCCTGATTCCCATCTGCAGTGCCTGTCTCCAGTATCAGAGCCAGTGTCCCGAGCACAGAGGTGTATGCCTCTCTGCTTTTCGTCTCTATCTGTTGTAGGCAGGGCCTCCCTCTCACTGGCCTGATGCCAGCGCAGTGACTGCCGGTTAGTGAACTGGTGCTGTCATTGCAGGAGGAAGGCATAGCAAGCTGTGAATCACAGTGGGGTACCTCAGAGCTGCGCAGCCATCCAGGAGAATGGAGCTCCTCAAAGTTTCCAATCTGCTGTGCAGAGCAGGCCCAGACAACCTTGTTCCCTATCCCTGCTCCTGCACAGTAAGCTCCATGCATACCCTTCCCCTTCAGCAGCCCTCTTGCTGCTAGGAAGCCTCTTAGATCACCTGCCTTTCCCTTTTCCCGTAGTGGCAATGTGTGGATCCTGTCCTCCAAAAACAGCCGGAACCTGTCTCTCAAGTACTCTGCCTGTCCCAGCTCCCCATCCTCCAGAGCACCACACAGTGTAGGTTTCTGCTCGCAAACACATCTCTTGGGATAGGTCTTCAGAAGTCCCTAGCTTCCACCACTTCACTACTCCATTTCTCTTCCTCCTGCGAGTGAGCTGGGGTGGGGGAAGGGCCTGGGGTCCACTGGATCAAGACTATGGTACGTTACTGTTTCATGAGATCTGCTCTGTTCGTGAGATCTGTATGCAGTCTGGTGCAGTCTTCTTTCCTGTTGCTCTTTTAAGGTTAGTTGTATTAACTATATTTTCACACTATCTGCGGTTTTGGGAGGAGTTCTCTTTCTCACCTCTTATGCCACCGTCTTGAATCCAAAGCTGGGCATATTTTGCCTTGAACAAAGTCAGAGGAAGAAGGGGGGCTGTAAAACCATCTTGGCCCGGCAATGGACCTTGTTTGCCAGGGTGTTTTCTACATATATTCCACTATTTCCAGCTCCTGGACTCTAAGGATTTTGGCATTTCAGCTAATTTATCATTGTATGATTGTGCTTGGTACTTAAGAATACTTTGAAATGGAATTTAATTGGATCATCTTTTCTGTACTTTATCTTCAATATTGCTTGGCTGTCCTGGTCATAAGCATAAACAATGATTTGAAACACAGGAACGAGGAAACCATGCCATCAATCCTTCTTGGCAGTGGTCCTGAATCGTTTGTTGAGTTACACAATATCTAACAATCTGCTATTTATTTGTCAGGTTTCCTTTCTAAATGTAGATCCCAATAACAAGGATCTTTTTTACTATTACACGTTCATCATTAGTGTATAAGAATGCAACAGATTTCTCTGTATTAATTTTGTATCCTGCAACTTTGCTGAATTCAGATATATGATATAATAGTTTTGGAGTGGATTCTTTAGGGTTTTTTATGTACAATATCATGTCATCTGCAAACAGGGACAGTTTGAGTTCTTCCTTGCCAATCTGGATGCCTTTTATTTCTTTGTGTTGTCTAATTGCCATGGCTAGGGCCTCCAGAACTATGTTGAATAAAAGTGGGGAGGGTGGGCATCCTTGTCTTGTTCCTGATCTTAAAGGAAAAACTTTCAGCTTCTCTATGTTAAGTATAATGTTGGCTGTGGGTTTGTCATATATGGCATTTATTATGTTGAGGTACTTGCCCTCTATACCCATTTTGTTGAGAGTTTTTGTCATGAATGGATATTGAATTTTGTCAAATGCTTTTTCATTTGTCTCCATATATTGCTTGATCTCTGTTTTATTTGGTCATTGATCCATTATTTAGGAGCATGTTGTGAAGCCTCCATGTGTTTGTGGGATTTTTCATTTTCTTTGCATAATTTCTAGTTTCATACCTCTGTGGTCTGAGAAACTGGTTGGTACGATTTCAATCTTTTTTAATTTGCTTAGGCTCCTTTTGTGACCTAGTATATGATCTATTCTTGAAAATGTTCCATGTTCACTTGAGAAGAATGTGTATTCTGCTGCTTTTGGGTATAGAGTTCTGTAGATGTCTGCTAGGTCTGTCTGTTCTATTGTGTTGTTCATTGCCTCTGTCTCCTTACTTATTTTCTGTCTGGTTAATAGGTCCTTCAGAGTGAGTGGAGTGTTGAAGCCTCCTAGAATGAATGCATTGCATTCTATTTCCCCTTTTAATTCTGTTAGTATTTATTTCACATATGTAGGTGCTCCTGTGTTGGGCGCGTAGGTATTTATAATGGTTATACCTTCTTGTTGGATTGACCCCTTTATCATTATGTAATGTCCTTCTTTGTCTCTTATGACTTTCCTTGTTTTGAAGTCTATTTTGTCTGATACAAGTACTGCAACTCCTCCTTTTTTCTCCCTATTAGTTGCATGAAATATGTTTTTCCATCCCTTCACTTTTAGTCTGTGTATGTCTTTTGATTTAAAGTGATTCTCCTGTAGGCAGCATATAGATGGGTCTTGTTTTTTTATCCATTCAGTGACTCTATGTGTTTCGATTTGTGCATTCAGTCCATTTACATTTAGGGTGATTATGGATAGGTATGTACTTACTGGCATTTCAGGCTTTAGATTTGTGGTTACCAAAGATTCACGGTTAACTTCCTTACTATCTAAGAATCTAACTTAACTCACTTAATCTGCTGTTACAAACACAATCTAAAAGTTCTTTTTTTTCTTGCTCTTTTTTCTTCCTCCTTTATTCTTTGTATGTTAAGTATCATATTCTGTACTCCTTGTCTATCCCATGATTGACTTCAGAGATAGTTATTTTAATTTTTGCATTTTCTTAGTAATTAGCTGTTCTACTTTCTTTACTGTGGTTTTATTACCTCTGGTGACAGCTGTTAAACCTTGGGAACACTTCCATCTATAGCAGCCCCTCCAAAATACACTGTAGAGGTGGTTTGGGGGACGTAAATTCTCTCAGCTTTTGCTTATCTGGAAATTGTTTAATCCCTCCTTCAAATTTAAATGATAATCTTGCCAGATTCAGTAATCTTGGTTCAAGGCCCTTCTGCTTCATTGCATCAAATACATCATGCCATTCCCTTCTTGCCTGTAAGGTTTCTGTTGAGAAGGCTGATGGTAGCCTGATGGGCTTTCCTTTGTATGTGATCTTATTTCTCTCTCTGGCTGCTTTTAATAGTCTGTCCTTATCCTTGATCTTTGCCTTTTTAATTACTATATGCCTTGGTGTTGTCTTCCTTCGGTCCCTTATGTTGGGAGATCTGTGCACCTCCGTGGCCTGAGAGACCATCTCCTTTCCCAGATTAGGGAAGTTTTCAGCAATTACTGAAATCAGAAAGACATTTTCTATCCCTTTTTCTCTCTCTTCTTCTTCTGGTACTTCTATAATGTGAATATTGTTCCATTTGGATTGGTCACACATTTCTCTCAATATTCTTTGAGTCTTAGAGATCCTTTTTTCTCTCTGTGCCTCAGCTGCTTTGTATTCCTCTTCTCTAGTTTCTGTTTCATTTATCGTCTCCTCCGCCATATCTAATCTGCTTTTAATACCCTCCATTGTTCTCTTCATCAATTGGATCTCTGACCGGAATTCATTCCTGAGTTCTTGAATATCTTTCCGTACCTCCATGAGCATGTTAATGATTTTTATTTTGAAGTACCTTTCAGGAAGAGTCATGAGGTCAGTGTCATTTAAATCTTTCTCCGCAGTTGTATTAATAATTTTACTCTGAACCAGTTTCCTTTGGTGTTTCATATTTGTTTATGGCACCCTTTAGTGCCCAGAAGCTCTACTCCCTGAAGCTGCTCAGCCCCTGTAGCAATGTCAGGGGTCACAGGGGAGTGGTATTGGTCCCAAGGGGGAGGACAGAGCTATTTCCTGCTTCCTGGCTGCTATGCCTGTCTCCACTGCCTGAACCAGTAGGCCCAGCACACAGGTATAAGCCTCTATGCTTTGCATTTGTAGTTGCTGTAAACAGATGTTCCCTCTGGCTGGGCTCATGCCTGGGTAGGGTTTGCTAATTTTCAAGCCAGGTGGGTCTGGCCTGGAGAAAGGCACAGTAGGCTACGTATCATCGAGGCGGTCCTTGGAGCTGTGTAGCCCGTCAGGGAGCTGGAGCACCTGAAGATCACCTAAGGAGGAAGCTTTCTTTTTCCTCCTTAAATATGAGAGTCTATATCGCAAAGCTCCCAACCTGCTGGGCAGAGTGCACCCAGATAATTTTTTCTACCTGTCCTCTCTCCTGAGTAGTAAGCTCTGTGAAGTCCTTGCCCTTTTAGCAGCTCTCTTTCTAAGGGCTTCCTTGTTAGGAAGTCTCTCACACTGCCCACCTTTCTTTTGTCCCAGAGCAGCCAGATATGGATCCCTGCTTTCCACAAGCAGCTGGAATCTCAATCTCTCCAGGAATTCTGCCTGTCTTAGCTTTCCAACCCTGTAATCACAAGAGTATCATGCAAGCACCATGAAATATAGGTTTGTGCTCCCAGAGCAGATCTCCAGAGTTAGGTATTCAGCAGTCACAGGCCTCCACTCCCTCCCTGCTCCATTTCTCTTCCTCCTGCCAGTGAGCTGGAGTGGGGTAGGGCTTTTGTCCACCGGGCCACAGCTTTGGTACGTTACCCTATTCTGTGAGGTCTGCTCTTTTCTCCAGGTGTATGCAGTCTGTCACAGTCCTCTTTCCTGTTGCTCTTTCAGGATTAGTTGTATTAATTATGTTTTCATATTATATGTGGTTTTAGGAGGAAGCCTGTGTCTCACCTCTCATACTACCATCTTTAATCCAATCCCCCCTCATATAGATTTTTAATCCTCCCAAAGACCCTAAAAAAAGCACCAAATTTTACCAGATATTTTAGAAGTGTTAAAAGTGATGATATATATGGAACCAACTTCTTTTGCAAATACAATAATTATAGCACATCTGGCATAATTTCTGCCGGCCTTGCCCTGCTGTTTTTCCTGGTGGGGATGTGGGCTCCAGATGTTGCCAGTGCGTTTGGATAGTCGACCACCATCTATCACCCCAAGGCATGAGAGCCAGAGCCAAAACTGACTGAAATTCCTGATACCAAAAATTTCAGAACAGAAGTGCCTTGAAAACAAATGATGATGCCCTGAATTATCAAAAGTCAGCTTTGTGGAAATTGTTTTACTTATAAAAATATTCAAATACATTATAAATTGCTTATTTTTGTCTCTATCTGTAAAGCTTTACTATGAAATTCTTTACTCAGAAACTACACTGTCATAAATGCTATCTATTTTATCACCTAGATCCAACAGAAAATTATTTTATTTAAAATAATATCTATACTCCTGATACATCTGTTTATTAGAATGTAAGATTGCTTAAGTTATTATGAAACACATTTCCTGTTTTCCTCTGACTTGAGTTTTAAGAAATAAAATATATGTAAACTTATTAATATTTTTTGTAAATGAAGCCAATTCCACTGTATTATGCTCCCTCTTCTCTTACAGCTAATTTAATAAATAATTTCTTCTGGAAAAGCCAATGTGTAGTCTTGTTAGTGGTCCTTCTACTTCATCAAAATGCCATTATAAATTTCTGTTTTCTTCTTTTGAAATCAGAACCTGAGGAACTATAGTTCTCTTTCATTTATTTCTGTCTACATTTTGTAATTAATTTCCCTGATAATTACTTCTTATAGTACAGTGATAAAAATAAATACAATGGTTAATTCAATTACTTACATGACAGTATTAAAGGGTATGATTCAAAGTGAAAAAATACTCTAACATATTTATATGTTAGGAATACACACATTTGACTAAGACAATAAAGAAATTCTGTTGTACTCATCAACTAGTTTTCTTTCTTGTCTCAAAGTATCCATGAGTATACATTAATTCTCTAATTGCATGCTCATTTTTATATGTGTATAAGTTAATGTGAATTGAGATGTTTCATAATGTGGTACAATTCCATCAGCTATAGAATTTATGGAATTCCCTTCTCTTGACAGATAAATATAGTGTTGAACATTATTTTGACTCTTGACTTTATTTTACATTTATACAGCTTGAGGTATACTTTTTCTATTTGCCATTTCATGGGTCTCTAGTTATCTTCATGTACTTTTGTTAGGAGTTATGAAAAATTTAATTTGACTATATATTTTTCTGTTTTAGAACATTGGGATATAAGTAATCAATATTTAACTCTGTTGTGTTGCCATGAATTAAATTAGTTGTCATGTGAAAAGACTATCAGTTCAAATGCTTGATTGTGCAATATACACATCTTAATAAGAGAATTACCATAGTTGCTACTCATCTATCACTTTTTTAACAGGAGAAAAAACAAAGTTTAATTATGTACATACAGGAAGCTATAGACATGGATTCCTGCTCATCTATCATTTTCAAGCAGCCTTTTAAAAAGACGTAAGCAGATGTCAGACATCTGGAGTTTCAGGTGACAAGTCATTTTGAGAGAAATAATTTAAATTTGAGTTTAAAAATGGAAATGTGTTTACCTTATGCTATCATTAAATTATAAAAAAAAGATAAGAATTTTCCTTCTAAGGTTTTTATGTTTTGGATATACAGCACTGTGTTGTATAGACTTTATATGTATGACAAGGAGAAAGAATGAATGATAGAGAAAAAGGGAAAACTGTATGAGTTTTACCTAAGTATATTATCCTTAGTGATAATTCTCAACTAGATTGGTAGAATAGAATGCATTGATTTTGGAAGAAAAATTGCACATAAGAAACCAGAATATTTCTCTTCCTGAAAAATGATAGGTTGGGATAATATTAAGCATGATTGGAGTAGGGGAGGGGGCCAGAAAAATGGGATAAAGCAATACACGCTAACATTTATAACTAAGCTAATGTTTTATATGGTTAATTTTATACAATCTTTTTGCCAACCCTATTATACCATACTTTAGTATTATATAAATTTCAGAAGTGATGTTACTAAGACTAACACATACTAAGTAGTATGTAAACAGCATTATAGCTAGTAAGTGCCAGAGATTAGGGATTTGAATACATTCATTTGCTCAGTGAATGTTAAGCAGGTGTGAGAAACACTGAGGATACAAAGTCCTACCATTACTGACTGAACATTCTGCAGGGGGAAGCATACAGTAAAATGTCAAGTGATGATAGATAGTAAGAAGAAAAAAATGTAAGGATGGGTTAAGAAATTAAAGGAGGAAACCTTACAGATTACTGGAGGGAAAACATTCCCTGCAGCGCTCTGGGTAGCAAGTATAAGGCTATGTGTCAAGAAAAGAAAGTGCCAGTGGCCAGAATTAATTCTATGATAGTGATAAGTATGGAAATTGATTAGATGGGTTGTCAGATTAGGCATGGGCTGATTTTAAAGGTCATAAGAGGGACTTGGAGTGTAGTCTGATTTGGAGGACTGGATAATTTTGATAAGAGAAGGTACATGCCACAGCTTACATTTCAAAACTCTGCTGGCTTTTGGTGGGATGGGAAAAGAGGCAGGGGTAGAAGAGAGGTCAGGCAAGAAGCTAACTGTCTGGGAGACAAAATATATTTGCTTGGATGGAAGTAGTAATGGTGGAGGTGTTTAAAATTTTGAAACTATTTTGAAAATAATCTCTACAGTCTTTTCTGTTGCTTTGGACATTGATGACAGAAGTCAAGTAAGGAGTTTGATATTGAAGTCTAGAGGACTGCAACATAAAAAAAACCTGATAATAAGGATAAAGATAATAACTGGAAAGACCTCAGCCCTGGGTCTGGATGATAATGTCTGAGAAAAGGTTGTAGGTATAGAATACAGCCAAGAAAAAGACATGAGAGAATTATTACATATAGGATCAAGCAGAAAAGGAAGGAGTTAGTAAAGGAAGTTAAAGCAGAGTGTGCAGGGAGCTCAAAAGGACACAAAGGGGAAGTGCTATCTTAAAATCAAAGAAAGCTGATTTCCCCATAATTGATGAAGTAAGATGACATAATTTAGTTTATTTTCATGAAACAAATGGGTTTTGTTGACTGTAACATGAACAGTATCAGTGTAAGTTGATAGATCAGAAGTGAGTTTGAGGTGAGTTAAAGAGAGAATGGATTTAAAAAAAAATCTTTAAATAAAAATACCATCAAGAAGATTAAAATAATAGTAAACTACAGGTTTTCCTACCAAATGGCTAACATTTAACAAAAAAATCACCAAGCCCACCAGAAGACCAAATGAATGAAGAAAGAAGGGGGACTGGGAAATAAAGACGAGAAATAGTTTATACAGACAGCCCTTGCCAACAGTAGTAGATTAGAGAGGCAGTAGCTGATGTCAGTGGTGAGATTTTTTTTGATGAGATTAGCTTTATGTGGGGGGAGGGCTATCTTTGTATTCAATTTGTGAGTAATGGACTAATTCTGAATAAAATGGTAACTGGTGATATAGAAAAATGAGAATAAATTAAAGAGCAATATTCTGAAACTTGAAAGAAATGAGATTCAATGAACAGAGCACAAGTAGAATAATTTTTTTTTCATAAGTGAAGGACCATTTTTTTTTATTAAAATAGGATGGAAGAAGAAGAAGGGTTTAACATGCAGATAGGACTGTAGGTATAATTGGAGGCTGAATAATGTCCTCAAATTCCCATGTTCCAATATCTGTGAATATGTTACTTTATATATCAAAAGGAAATTTGAAAATGTGATTAAGTTAAGATTTGGGAGATGGGAGGATTAATTGGGACTATCCTGGTAGACCAAACTGTGGTCATAAGGTCCCTAAAGAGAGGCAGGAGGGCCAGGATAAAGAAGGGAATAATATAAAGATAGAAGTAGAGGTCAGAGTCATGCCTTCTCTGTAAGAAACCCATGAACTAAGGAATACAGGCAGCCTCTAGGAGCTGAAAAAGACAAGAAAATAGATTCTCCACCAGAACTTCCAGTAAAACTGTAGCCTTGCTGACACTGATTTTAGTCCCTTAAGGAACACTTTTGGCAAAAATCTGCAAGAGAATAAACTTGTATTGTTTTAAGCCACAAAGTGTTAATTTGTTAGCAATAGGAAACAAATACACTGGTATAATGTGGGGAGATAGGAAGATTGCAACTAAGCATTTTGTTACAGAGACAGTATCTTCCTGAGATGCATGCAGAGGACAGAGAATGTGAGGTGGGAGGAAAGAAGGATATGTATGACAATTTCATAAAAAAGTTGGAAAACTTAACCCAAGAGGAAAAGTAATAGAGATTCTCATTAAAAAAAAAAGGCCTCAAAATTTGTATGGGTTTTCCTAACCAATATTCAAAGGCTTAGATGCAGACATAATAGAAAGACATTTGTTATGACTATTCCAAAATTGTTTTCCAAGTTGTAAAATGGAGTTGTAAGATGCACCAGAGAATTGAAAGCGTTGGCTGGACAGTAAGTTTTATGATGAGCAATGAATCCAGTCAAGTTCTGAAGCCAGAAAGGCGTTGCTGAATAGTGTTCAAAAGGTGAAGTCAAATGGGTTAGATCTGTTAGGTTATGGCTTTTAGAACAGGGTGGGGGCATTGAATGCACAGTTATAGAATCCTGTAATCAGAGAGTGGGTAGCAGTGATGAGCTGAAGAAAGAGAGTCCAGGATTTTGGGTGATTTATCATGTTAGTTAGTATAACGTCAGTAGTAATGGTACAGAATTAGGAAAAAGAGAAACATATTTGAGTCAAGAACAAAAGGCTTCATTTATGGAAAGGAAATCACCAGCAGTCAACATGAGGCAGGAAGGAGGTGGAGAAGATGGAGGAAGTTGCATTTTTCAGATGGAGCTGACATGTTTCTAAAGGAGTAATTTTTCAGAAAGGAGCAATCGATGATTTGGAAATTCACAGTGAGAAACATGGATGACATTATCGCTATCTATTTAGTTGATAATATATATAAATGTAGGTATGAAAACAATATACCAAACCAATTGTTAAAAATAATCATTAGTGAAATAATGAAGGAGTTTAAAACCTCTTTATTTCATAAAGAGTACATAACATAACATAAACAGCAACATAATGTTACTCAGGTTTTCTTAATGTAGCAATCATTTATTTTTATTAGAAATTTCTGAAGAGAGAAATAATGAAGAAATTATTCTTCATAATAATCTGATAAGGTCTGCTTTAACCTATTAAATGTATAAAAATTTCTAAAGGTCTGATTACAAATAGATGCTATAGTATGCTTGATTGGCTGTTTTGACTTATATAATATCTCAGGAGGGACCTCTGAGTACTTCTACTAATTGCTATATAGAGAAACTGATGCTAGAATAATAAAACACACTCTAAGGAAAAAATCCAAGCCTGCAATGGAGTCTTCTATCACTCCCTTAGGTAGCAGTTTTAGACAGATATGGACCCCAAAGGATTAAAGGACTCTCAGGCAACAGGCTCTCCCCCCTGAAATTCATTTCTATTAAATTTCGGCAGCCCAGGATTTGAAACTTGGGAATTTTTAGTAGACTTTAAAATTCTCAATTAATCACATTAATTAAAGTATTTTAATTAAGGCAATCATTAATCCTTGAGTAAATATAAATCAATATCTCATTCCTAAACTAAGAAGTTATTTACAATAAGAGAGGGGATAAAGTTCATCAAGTAAAATGAGTCAAATTTTATCATTAGCTCTGATTTTGCTCTGCAACTGAAATGAAGCTACCTTAAATGTGCTGAAACTTTTGTGACTATAATTTATCTGTAGGCTTTGTTTTGTGATTGATATAACTAAGCATTTTTTTCCTAATGTGGTATTCTTTCACAACCATTGGAATTAGTTCTGTTATAATCATTCTGTTTAAAAGGCACATTTATTTCTGAAGACACATGTGGATTACCTTCCTCCTATGTCAGGAAAGACAATTTCCAAAGTTATTTTCAGAATGACATATCAGAATTAATTCCTTTCCGTTTAAGAGGCATTTGTTAAATGGTTAACAATTTTATTTTGTGCTTTTGTGGGGAAAACTTAAAGATAATTTATGCTTCTAAGGGCATATGCTTATTTAACACAGGTACTGCTACCTTAATTTGGAGTTTGGTTAAGCAGAGACAGCCTCATGAAATTCTAAATAATAAATTTGAGAATTACAGTAAATTCAAAACAAAATGAATCAGGTAATATTAGTTGAACATAACAAAATGTCAAAATTAGCTGAACATAACAAAATCGCAGCCGTACTCAAGTGTATCCACATTTTAATCTGTTCACTTCCCTTATCCTACTGGTCCCTCTCTCTCATCTCACTGGACACTGTTAACATCTCTTTACATCAGTTTATTCCACTGCTGTATAAAGGATAAAAAGAGGTTAGTGGGAAGTCTGTATGTGACTTGTCACCTTATCTCTGAACTTCACATAAAAATGTCCAAGACTGAAAGACCTACTTGTTCTAGTTTAAATCCCAGCCTTGCGCACTCCGCCTAAGCAGCCTTCCGCCAGAGTATTGACAGAGGGCTGAGCTTTCCCACTTCAGCTGTCCCATAGCCATCAGGGCGACGATGATACTGCCCCAGCGACCTGCAGAATGAGACAGAGAGGGAGTTATTGCATCTGTATGGATTGTGGAAACAAGATTCTATGAATTGTTATTCTACCTGAGTTGTGATTTTGAAATATTTACTTTTCAACTGAGAGAACTGTGATTTTTAGATAGTAGGACACTGCTATCTGTAGATTTTCCCACCCCTTTGCAACTTCATCTCAGTTTAAACCTGGCTGTCCCATGAAGACATGGCTGTTCCTGCAGCCTACTCAAAAAAGAGACCCCCAGCTCCCAACCTTTAAACATCTGAAGTTCTGGAGTGCCAGGACACCATCATCTCCTCTTCCTATAAACATGGCAACTTCTCTGAGACCAGTACCACTGGCTTTGCAGTCTTCTTTTTTGCCATTACTTCCATCGAGTTCCTGGTTCCTCACCCTCACCTTCACATATTGACGATTTCAGCTACACTATTTAATCCTTCAGTGGCTTCCCATTGTATCTTGCACAAAACCTAAACCCCAAAGCTTGTACAATCAGGCCCCTGCCTATCCTTGAAACCTTTTCTCATACTTCCCCTTGCTCACCAACCATCATACTGCTGTCTTCTAGAACCTCAGTTATACTTGCTTCACCCCTCCTCTGAGTTGTTATGCATACATTTCCTTCTTTTTCTTTAGTTCTCAAACTAAGTGTCATTCTCTCCGAATTGAGGTGTAATTCTGGTCCATTTGTCCACTACAGTTAGACTGCTCTCACCTTAATACTAAAATAATTTCATTAACACTGTGAAGTTGGGCCCTTTGGTTCTCTCAGGAAAGCTGAGCTTCTGCTGAAAAGTCCAGTACAAACTTCTCCAGTATTCAATTACTGGTAGCCAGTATACTTTACCACATGATATTCAAAAGCATATTATAAGTTGTTTGTTGCATAAATATTTCTAATTTCAACAATATGTCTTTTCCCCTGAGTTTTGGTTCATGATCAAAAAATTTGACTTAAAAATTTGCACAATAGGAAAGATGCATTTGACTTTTATGAAGCAATCTGCCAGGACTCTGAGCCATTGGCAACCCTGAGACAATATTTAACTACTAGTGTCAGGCCCAGAAACTATCAATTTCTCTCTTCTATTTGCCTCCAGAAGTGAAACTCTGCTAGTGCATGTTGAACCAGGATTTAAAACTCTCCTTCCATTCCCTGACACTGCACTTTACAAGAATGTTGCTTGTTCCTGATGTATTGTAGTCTCTAGTGAAGAAACAGTGTTTGTATAATCACCAGTTACACAGTGGCATCCAGGTCTTCAGGAGATTTTATTTTGGCAGCTCAGCATCTATGATATGTATTTCACTTTTACCTCAATAAAATTTTGAAAATGTGTAATTAGATGCAGACCTGAAATTTGTTTTCAAATGCATCCTCTATTAAGCATTCATGGCTTTTGAAACAAATACTCTCCTCCAGTGCATAGTCACATGCATGTTCACGCACAGGGGTATACCACACTTCTACCCACAAGAACACTTCCACCCCTGCCCCTGTGAGACAATTAAACTTATCTAAAAGAAGATTCTAAACATTTCTTCAGACTTAGTATGTTTAAAGGGCAGTCCAAATCGAGTTAGCATTACTCTCTGCTCCCTTGGAGACTTCTAGGGCTGTGATTTAATTTGACATATAGCTGGTAACTGCACTTTGGTTCAGCCGGTCCATGATGACCCACGGAAGTTTAGCCCAGATATAAGCTTGGCCCAATACACAAAGCAAAATTGACTTGAATCTCATGTAATTCCATAAGGTCTGAGACTCCAGAGTTTGGAGAATTCCTGAGGAACATCTATCTAACTGTTTTTTATGATTTTTAAGCATATCTTTCTGTGATGCTGTCTGAAATTCACACTGAGACTTTCTTCAGAATTTCAAAAAAACTCTTGCCCTGTACCCTTAGTATACATACTCAATCTCTTGAGGATTCTGAGACCCACATAGCAAGGGAGAAAATATGGATACCTAACACTGCCCTTGTTTCTTTACCTTGTTACTAAACTGTACTTAAAATGAACAAACCCTTTCTCTATTACTCTTCCCATATTCACGTTTTTTTCTGTTTGATTATTCATTTTGTTCTCAGCTGTTCTGGTTATTTACCTGGATGCAGCTTGAGTTGTCAGATTTTTATATTCCTAACATGGCTTGAATCTCCACTCAAGGGTAATCTTAGCCTTCAGTGGCCCTGCTTGCATTGGGTTGCTATAGTTTTTCATTAACTTTATGACTGGTATGGCTGTGCTCTGAGACAGCAAAACACTCCACAAGTTCCCAGTATAATCTTCCTCACATGCGTAATGTAGCAAGTTTGAATAAGAAAAATAACTAATCAGTCTTTTTTTAATAATTTTTTATTAAGGTATTATTGATATACACTCTTATGAAGGTTTCACATGAAAAAACAATGTGGTGACTACTTTTACCCATATTATCAAGTCCACACTTACACCCCAATGCAGTCACTGTCCGTCAGTGTAGTAAGATGCCACAGATTCACTGCTTGCCTTCTCTGTGCTACGCTGTTTTCCCCGTGACCCCCCCACACCATGTGTACTAAACACACTACCCCTCAATCCCCTTCTCCCTCTCTCCCCACCTGCCTTCCCACACTCCTCCCCTTTGGTAACCACTAGTCCCTTCTTGGAGTCTGTGAGTCTGCTGCTATTTTGTTCCTTCAATTTTGCTTCGTTGTTATACTCCACAAATGAGGGAAATCATTTGGCACTTGTCTTTCTCCACCTGGCTTATTTCACTGAGCATAATATCATCCAGTGTCACCCATGTTGTTGCAAATGATAGGCTTTGTTTCTTTCTTATGGCTGAATAGTATTCCATTGTGTATCTGTACCACCTCTTCTTTATCCATTCATCTACTGATGGACACTTATGTTACTTCCATATCTTGGCTATTGTAAATAGTGCTGCAATAAACATAGGGGTGCATATGTCTTTTTGAATCTGATAAGTTGTATTCTTTGGGTAAATTCCAAGGAATGGGATTCCAGGGTCAAATGGTATTTATATTTTCAGTTTTTTGATTACCCTCCATATTGCTTTCCACAGTCACTGAACTAGCTTACATTCCCACCAGCAGTGTAGGAGGGTTCTCCTTTCTCCACATCCTCACCAGCATTTGTTGTTCTTAGTCTTTTGGATGGTGGCCATCCTTACTGCTGTGAGGTGATATCTCACTGTGGTTTTAATTTGCATTTCCCTGATGATGACTGATGTGGAGCATCTTTTCATGTGTCTGTTGGCCGTCTGAATTTCTTCTTTGGAGAATTGTTTCTTCATATCCTCTGCGCATTTTTTAATTGGGTTATTTGCTTTTTGGGTGTTGAGCTGTGTGAGTTCTTTATATATTTTGGATGTTAACACCTTGTCGGATATGTCATTTACAAATATATACTCCCATACTGTAGGATGCCTTTTTGTTCTGTGGATGGTGTCATTTGCCGTACAGAAACTTTTTAGTTTGATGTAGTCCCATGTGTTCATTTTTGCTTTTGTTTTCCTTGCTTGAGGAGATGCATTCAGGAAGAAGTTGCTCATGCTTATATTCAGGAGATTTTTGCCTATGTTGTCTTCTAAGAGTTTTATGATTGCATGACTTACATTCAGGTCTTTGATCCATTTTGTGTTTACTTTTGTGTATGGAGTTAGGCAATAATCCATTTTCATTCTCTTGAATGTAGCTGTCCAGTTTTGCCAACACCAGGTGTTGAAGAGGCTGTCATTCCCCCATTGTATGTTCATGGCTCCTTTATCGTATATTAATTGACCATATATGGTTGGGTTTATATCAGGGCTCCCTAGTCTGTTCCATTGGTGTATGGGTCTGTTCTTGTGCCAGTACCAAATTGTCTTGATTACTGTGGCTTTGTAGTAGAGCTTGAAGTTGGGGAGTGTAATCCCCTAGCTTTATTCTTCCTTCTCAGGATTGCTTTGGCTATTCGGGGTCTTTTGTGGTTCCACGTGAATTTTAGAATGATTTTCTCTAGTTCATTGAAGAATGCTGTTGGTATTTTGATAGGAATTGCATTAAATCTGTAGATTGCTTTAGGCAGGATGGCCATTTTGACAATATTAAATCTTCTTATCCATGAGCATGGGATGTGTTTCCATTTATTGGTATCTTCTTTAATTTCTGTCATGAGTGTCTTGTAGTTTTCAGAGTATAGGTCTTTTACTTCCTTGAACTCAGTCTTCACTAAACTTCTCTTTTTGGCGTGTTTGTCCAATGACATGATGAGACTATAATGTCTGATAGTGAATCTAGGCTTCAAGAGCAATGGAAGCATTGTTGAATACCCCGTCAAAGCAAAAATTGTACTGAACAAAGTTAAACAAGCAAGGCAGACTTTAATCAAGACTATTGCAATAGGAGAGAGAGCCCAGAATTCAACCTGAGCTTAACTCCATTAGCCAAAAAAGAAAGAAATTTTAGACCTCGAGTAGTGGTATCACAAGCCATCTGTGTTTGCTAACAGGCTTTATTCAAAGGAAATGTAATCTTTCTGTTATCTTCATGAAAAGAGGTAGTTTGCAGCTTGGAGAAATGTGCCTGCCATTAGGCTCCTACCTTTTCCAGAATGTGATATATGGGCCCTATCTTCCCTAATGATTACATTTCAAAGAGACAGCTCCCGGGTCCTTGAGAAAGACATCCCTGGGTTGTAAAACTGTCAAGAGGCTTTTAAAAAATATTTACATTGCAAGGGCGGGGGGGGTGGGGAGCTAAGAATGAACAATAACAAATATTCTAAAATAAATGCACCAAGAAAGGGCCGTTTAGCATCTAAAGTCAGGAAGAAACCTCTCTAAAGTTTAATCTAGCTAAAGGGAATTTAAAGCTATTTTGGTCAATCCTGGTGGAATCATTTCTGCATTAAATTTTAAAACCCATGAACAGAAAAAATAAATTTATACCTCTCCTTCATCTACTCTTTGGTACCTGACCTAAACCTTATGTGTAGGAAAGAAACTGAATTATTTGTTGGTGACTGGTTTAGAAAAAAACACTGTATCCTACACCACAGTCCAACAGTCCCAGAAGACAGTGCCTATCACTCTGGCTTTGCTGTTTATCACAGTAACTATGAGAATGAACTGTAGCCAGTAAGAGCTGATGTCTGTCATTCCCACTGAGGATTTGGATCTACTTCAAAGGCTACAACCCCTAACCTGTACTAAGAGATTCCACAATACATCTGTTTGTGCTCTTTTCAAGGATGTTAGTCTTTCTACTCACCAATAAACTGCCCAAGTATTGGTGAAGAGAATGACTACCTGGCCTGTTGGGTCTCAGTTAGTAGTTGGGTAAACCAGACATACACAATACACCTACTTCAATATTGTCATCTCTTGAAATCTTCAGGGTCTTTCATATCCAATGCAAACTTAGTGTTAGCCACATATGTAATTTTAAATTTTCTAGCAGGCACATTGAAAAGGAAACTTAATGATCAAAAATATCTTAATGGTATGCTTTATTTAATATACCCAAAGTATTCTCATTTAACATGTAATCAATATAACATGAATTGATGCTATTTTACTTTGTTTTGCACTATGTCCTCTAAATCAAGTATGTATCTTACACCTAAGGCACATCTTGATTTGGACTAGCCACAGTTGCTTGATAGGTACAGTTGGCTAGTGGATACTGAATCAGACAAAACAGTATTTGACTACACAAAAATTTCTAGTAATTTAATCTGATGCTGAGTATTACTACATTGAGTCTGTTTTAGAGATCTAACTGAAGAATATGTGTGTGAGAGAGAGAGAGAGAGAGAGAGAGAGACAGAGACAGAGAGAGACAGAGATATTTCTAGCCACTAGATGTAATACTTTGAATTTGGCCTTTTCCTCCCCTCTTAGTTTAGCAAACTCATTCACAAGTCACCCATGGTTTTGATGATATGAGTTTGAAAACCATGAAACACTTCTGATATCCCAGGCTCAACTTCTTAACTGGCACCCTGGGATAGGCTGGGATCTGAATATAATTATAGATCAAGGCTCATTGACAAGGGTAGGAATGAAGAAAATTGACAAGCCCTTGACAGCTTGATACCTAAATTAAGGTCTTAATGGATTTCTAATGAAAGCAAGACAGATTTCTTCAGACAGTGGAAGAGGAACTCTCTGCTGACTAGAAAAGCTCAAGGGGCTTTGGAGTTTGTGGTCCTCACAATAATCTAAATATCATCATTCCAACTTTGAAGTCCCATTTTTTTCTCAATGAGTAACTTTAACCAAAAAAATCTGGGAATTCTGGGAATTCAACTTACATAGTAATTCATCATACCCATGTAACAAATTCTTTGTGTGGTTTCTAGTGACCTCATATCATTTTATGGCAGTCATAGAAACTGTTTTCTTTCTATACCTTGAGCATTGAATTGAAAAATCCTGCAATTTTTCAGCACTGCAAGAAGCAAGGGTTTTAGAACTGCTGTTTTTTGCATGCCCAGTATAAGAGTTATGTTAGTCAGTGTTTGGTCCTTTATAGTCAAGTCTTCCATAAGCATTTTATTCCAGGAAACCACAGGTGATGATTTAAGTGACAGTTTTGACACTCTGTGCCCTCAATTACTATAGTTTCATCCTCTAATGTTAACTTCATTCTCATTGCTTTTAAACCTAAAGCAGCTCAGAAACCCAGTCCCAAAATCTCATCCTCGAGGGTTCTGTTTGCAACCATGTCTGGTACTGATGACTGAATCACTCAGGTTTTAGCTGCATTCAATGTGTTTTAATCAATAAGGAATTTAATACAATGGGGTCTTTAAAAAAAAACAAACAATAAAACCGAACCCAAAATATCTTAAGTTCCTCAAAAGTGGTAGAAACTGACTATATATAACATAGTATAATTCATCAATTGTTAGATTTCCACTGGTATTTCTTGAATGATACATTATTATTTTAAATTAGTGTAATTATTTTTATTGAGCATTTTCAATGTGCCATGAATCTTGAGAATGAGATGTGATTTATTTGCATGATTTTATTGATTATCCAGGACCCATACAAGATTCACTAGTACAATGAGTTCTTTGCCAAACAAGACATGAGGCATATGGTGGTGAGGCAACCTGGCTGAGGTCAAACAATCACCAAGGACAAGAGCCAGGGCTTGAAGTTTAGTCTCCATCCCTGACTGGAAACTCCATTTTCAACTATCATGTAACAGACTCACTCAAAATATAGGATTGCCAGCACTAGGAAAACTAATATAAAAACGATATTTAATTTTTGTCTCTTCTGATACCATGTATAGGTTAACTTAGGAAGAAAAAAGTAGGCTGTCTTAGTGCTTTGACTCAGAAACTACTCATTGCTTCACTTGTACATCTCAGCAAGCATCCTAGATAATACTTAAAGGAAATTTAAGATGTTTATTTCTTTACTTGCAGGATATGCATTGGCCATGAAATATTATATTCTTGAGGCTAATTGGTTTTATTCTTTCTTGCAAGGAGAGAAATGATCAAAGTGACCCTATAAATTCTTTCAGGATGCTTTGAATTTATTTGTCATGGATGTTTTAAAGCCTTAAATCCCACATGTAGGAAAGTGCAAATATCATGAGCATACATCTCAGTGCATTAATGTAAGTTGAACCTATGTAAACTAAATCCAGGTCCTGAATCAAAATATTACCTGTACCTCAGAAGCCTCCCTCATGTCTCCTCCCAACACTGCTTCCATTTTTTCCAAGGTAATCTTTCCCAAGTAATATTTTATTCCAAGGAATGACTTCTAATTCCATGCATATATTTTGCTTGACTTAGAAATTTATATAAAAGAATTTTGTAATATATATTCTTTTGAATATGGCTTCATTGAAAACTAAATGAAACTAAATACTACCTTAGTTCTAGTAATTACATTGTTTACACCTGTAATTACTGATTTTTCTCAATGTATAGTATTCTATGGTGTAAATACCACTGTTTATCCATTCTACTCTTGATGCACATTTGGGTTGTTTTCAATTTCTGGCCAGTAAGAATAATTTTGTAGTAAGAGTCCTCATTCATATATTTTAGTGAATGTTTACACACACTCCTAGTGGGTATAAACATGTATTCAGTGTAACTAGAATATTCCTAAGAATTTTACCAACTGGTAGATTTTGACTGTTATCAACAATGTACAAGAGTATGTTGTTTCTGAATGTTCATTCACATGATTGTTAATGTGGATGAGCAACTTTTCATATGTGGCTACACATCTCTTAAAGTCTTCTGCCCATTTTTCACTGGGTTTTTCTTTCTTGAGTTATATACAATCTTCATATATAATTTGGATATTAGCGATTTATCAATTACATGTTTTATTAGTATTATCTTTCATTTTAGTGGCTTGCATTTCTGTTCTCTGGGTCTTTCGAAGAAAGAAATTCTAATAAAGAATGTTTGGAGCAATGTTATGATTCTAGTGATAGTATAAATGTGGTTTCCCAAGAGCAGTTTTCATGAATGAACTGCCTAACAAGTATTCTAACTTCAAGATTTTTCTTTTACATAAGACATTTATCTATCAACTACCCAAAGTGGCTCAGTTTCTTGACTGTACCTGGTAAATCATAAGGCTTTAAGTTGCAACACTTATAAAATCCAAACTGAAAAGAAATTCCCTCAAATGAATACCTATATCTAGTAATTATCTTTTACTTTGATGATTACACTTGTTCACGTATTAGTAGTTCCAGTTGAATTAAAAAAAAAAAAACCCTCACATCCAAGAGAAACTTGTTCCCATAGCAACAGCATAATATGTTTTGTTTATTCTTCTCGCCTGATAGTTCTGCAAACTTTAGGTTCTAACTGATACTGATCTACTTTATTATTTTTGTAAACTGCAGAATATGCATTGCTCAATCCTACAGGAGATGAGACCCTGTCAATTTCCACTATTTTCAAAATTTATAACACATGTGATATTTTGAAAACTATGTCCCATTTCAGATTACTTCTGAGGAGTTGAGACTTTCTGTTTTCTTGTAGACTAAAATCTTGTGATAGTATGAAATATATTTCATCTTGTTCTTTCCTCTGCAGAGAACAAGTGATAAGCAACTTATTTCCCTCTTAATCCACTCTAAATCAAGTCCCTATAATACATATTTTGTATTTTTCCTGAGCACATTAGTTTATCTTTTCAAATTAATTTTATGAGAAGATGTATATGTGTGTTTGTGTGAATTAGTAGTTAATTCTAAGGCTGTTCTCTGATACCAGAAGTGAAAAGGTATTTCACGGTTTTCTAGGGTGACCTCACATAATCTGAGCACATAAGATCATGGCACAGTTATTTCACTCCCTTCTAGAGTTCTTGATTTCTTCAATGGCAAATCAATGGCAACTGTTTGAAATGGATTATTAAAGAGGAAGGTCATTGAAATATATTGTGTATTTTGACAATTCAATTATTAGCTCTAAATTTTAAAAATAGCCCTCACTCAGATAAGATCATTGTACAAGGTTGTAACACATAAGATAAGTTAGAATTCAAACACAGTCTTATAAGACAGTAGACCCACGTTATCATCAGTTCTCCATAGGCCTTTCTAGGTAATCCTGAATTTGATTATATTTGGCCAGTTTGTGAGAAATGTAGGACTTCTATAGAGGATATAGTCAAGCCTCACCAGGACTAGTAACTGACATCTCTATATACTATTGCTGGAACACACACAAGAAAATAAATGTTTCCTTTTTATAATACAATTCTGCTTAGGGGACTTAGTAGTATATCAAAATACACCAGTTAATTTAAGAATAAGCTTGATAATAGAACCAGGCTTTGGTAGGTCCTGAATTTCCCTTTTTTTAAGACTATTTTTGTGGAGCAGTTTTAAGTTCACCAAAAAATTGAGAGAAAGGAAGCTACAGAGATTTTCCATAAACCCCTTGCCCCCACACACGCATAGTCCCCCGCATCCACATTCCCAGAGTGGCATATATGTTACAACTGATGAACCTACACATCATAATCACCCAAACTCCATAATATACATTACCATTCACTCAGTGTTGTACATGGGTTTGGACAAATGTCTGATGACATATACCCATCATTATAACCACACAGAGTATTTTCAATGCTCCCAAATCTCCCTATGCTTTGCCTCTTTATCTCTCCCACCCCAGCACACTGACCTTCTTATTATCTCCATAGTTTTGTCTTTTCCAGAAGGTCATAGAGTTGGAATCATACCTTATGTAGCCTTTGCAGACTGGCTTCTGTCACTTAATAATATGAATTTAAGGTTTCTTCCTGTCTTTTCTTTGGCTTGATAGCTCATTTCTTTTTAGTGGTGAATAATATTCCATTGTTTGGATGGATCACAGTTTATTTATCCATTTCCCCACTGAAGGACATTTATGTTGCTTCCAAGTGGTGGTGGTTATGAATGAAGCTACTATAAACATCTATGGGGACATTTTTGGGTAGATATATGAATATCCTTTTTAAAATTTGCCGTAGCCTATGTTCTAACTTAAGTGGATAATTCTTCTAAGTACTTTTGTGGATTAGTAGAAGTGGAGTTGGGGTAAGGAAGGGTCAGTCTGTAATGCTTAGTAAAGCAAAGAAATATTGGAGAAACTAAAGACTGGTGAGTGTGAACCGATTGATAATGAAGTTATTCTTGCTGTCATCTAATCAGGTAGCCATCATGAAGATCAATTGTAGTAAAATGTTAACTTCAATATAGTTGAAATTATGGTTTTCCAAGAGGTGGTCACAGTAGAAATAAGTGAATTAAAAAATCAGTGTATGTGGCAGGTAGAATTTTAAGATGGCTACCATGGCCTTTCCCTGTGGTTTTACTCCTGTGTTTATATTTTCTTATATTGTTTTATACGGCAAAATGTAGATTTCCTCAGAGAACCTAATTCAATTCCATGATTCCTGTAGAAGCAGAGAGTTTTCTCTGGCTGGTGACAGAGCAAGTCAGAGAGGTTACAAGTGTGCGAAGGATTCAATGTACCCTTTCTGGTGTCACAACGACAAGCTTATAGACACAGAAAACAGACCTTAGTTGACAACCAGCAAAGAAATGTTATTTCAGGCCTACAACCACAAGAAACTGGATTATTCTAGCAACCATAATGAGCTTGAAAGAAAAGTCTTCCCTAGAGGGACCACAGTCAATAATTTGACTTTAGCCTTCTGTGATTGGTAAGCAGTGAACCCAGCCAAACCCCCCCATCAGACTTACTACCTACAGAACTATAAGATAGTAAGTTGGTGGAGTTGCAGTTGGCTAAGTTTGTGGGAGTTAGTTGCATACCAGTAAAAATAACATAGATTTCGGTACCTGGAAATAGGTACTGCCTTAACAAATATCTAAAATATGGGAGTTTCTTTGGAAGTGGTCAGTGGGTGGAAAGTGGAAAAATGTGAAGAGCATGGTAAAGGCTTAGATCTCTGAACAAATTATAGTAGAAATACAGACACTAAAGACATTGTTGAGGCTCAAAAGGAAATAAGAAGCATGTTATTAGAAGTTGGAAGAAGGGAGATCCTTGTTATGTAGTGGCAGAAAGCTTAGATGAATGGCCACATCCATTTATGTGGAAAGCAGGACTTAAAAATGACTGAATTGGATGTTTAGCTTAAGAGACTTCCAAGCAGAGCATTGTAGATGTGGCCTGGTTTTTTGCTGCTTACACTAAAATGTGAGAGGGAAGAGAGAAATCAAGAGAACTGTAAGCCAAAAGGAAAAGCCAAAGCAGAACTGGATGATTTGGGAAATTCTTTGTCTACCCTGATGGCAAGGCATGATAAAATTAAGAAAGTGTTTCTGAAAATGTGGTGTACAAAAGAATCAAATGTATTCCTGTACAAACTGAAACTACTGAAAGATCTGACCGTCAGAGTCCAATCACAGGAGGTGGAGGGTGCGCCCCGTATCTTTTCACTCAAACTGGAGGGCTTCTAGGAAGCTGAAAGGTGTTCTCTTATCCATCTAGCAAAAGAAGCTGAAAATAGAGAAGGTATTATTATATCTTTAGGTAAGATTTTTTTTTTCCAAATGGAATAAACCCATAAGAAATCCATGCAGATCTCCTAAGATTCTTGTACAAATTTTTTTCACCATAGGCCAGCTTGATCTGAAAAGGTCAGAGTATAGAGTAAAAGAAGGATTTCAAGCTCACATCCCTCAAATCTACTAGCAGGATGCAGGCAGTGTAAAGTCTCATTCTTTTGGTAACAAGTTATCACAAACTTAGTAGCTTCAAACAACACAAAGTTTTTATCTTATAGTTCTAGGCATCAGAAGTCCTAAAATCAAGATAAGGCTATATGCCTTCTGGAGGCTCTCCAGGTTAATCTGATTCCCTGCCTTTTTCATCCTAGAGGCCACCTGCATTCCTTGGCCCAGGGCTTCTTCCTCTATCTCCAAAGCCCGCAGCAAAGTATTTTCAAATGACACTCTCTCACCCCTGCTTCTGACATCACATTGCCTTCTCTGACTCTGGCCCTCCTGCTGCTCTTATTAAGGACTCCTGTGATTACATGGGGCCCATCTGGATTATCCAGGATAATTCTGCCATCTAAAAAATCCTTACCTTAATTAAATCTGCATAGCTCCCTTTTCCATATAAGGTAACATATTAACTTTCCAAGGATCGAAACATGGGCATATTTTATGGGTGTGGGATATTATTCAGTCTACAGCAATCCACCTTTTGGCCCCAAAAACTTCATATCCATCTCACTTACAAAGTACATTCACCCCATCCCAATATCCCTCAAAAGCCCCAACCATTATACCATCAAATCCAACTTCCCAATCTCATCAGCTCAAAAGTCCAAATTTCATCATCTAAACACAAGAATTCAGCTTTGGAGAAAGTTCTGAGTATAATCCATCCTGAGGCATAATTCTTCTGTATCTGTTGACCTGTGAACCTAGAAAACAAGCCATTAGCTTCAAATCACAAGGGTAAAACAGACATAGGACAATTAATTATTGAAATATCCATTCAAAATAGGAGAAAATGGAACAAAAAAGGAGCCACTAGATCTGAGTAATTTTGAAGCACAGTGGGAAAAATCTATTAGGATTCTTCTATTTTTTCAGGTTTTGAGGCATAATTGATAAAATTTTTACTCTGTGACCTCAGAATAAAGTCCAGCCTGATGATGCTTTGACTTTAATCTTGTGAGATTTTAAGCAAAGTACTCAGCCAGACTTACCAGAATCCTGATCTGAAGACTATTAGAAAATAACAGGGTGTTGTTTTACACCACATAGTTTGTGTTAATTTTGTTATGTAGAAATTGAAAACTAATATATAGGCAGTGAACCACTTGATTTAATGACACTGAAGTGATATGGTCCTGTATTACCCACTTTGTCTATTCAGCGCATGGAACCTAATGTATCATTTTATAAATCATAATTGAGTTTGGGCAGTCCCATGAATATTTGGCCTTGAAAATTTTTGGAGTATCTTTGATTTAATATCTGGCATTGTTATATAATATACTGTATAATCAATTTGCTGCCCATTGTTGTGGTGAGAGGCAAAGTATAAGATGTCATTGAAGAGGTTAGAAATATTCAATATCAGTGTCATAGATACTGGTAATTCCTAGAAGAGTTGCACTCATCCTCCATTGTAAAATTATGATTTATTAGTTTGGGAGATTTGAATGAATTACTGATTGATAAAAACAAGAGAGAAGTCAGCTTTTAATGTAATCAGAAAATAATCTGTCTTCCTTTTTGAGAGCTTATCTTGATGATCATTAAAGAGAGATGTCAGGAATATTAAGTAATGATATATTGGTATAACCCAATAGATGATGACAGCTGTGTTTTGTGTAAAAAATAGTGTTTGAGATAAGAAGTTGGGTTTCAATAACCATGGACCAAAATTTAACTTAAGGAATAATTTTAAATTTCTTCAAATACAATCTAAAAAATGTATTTGAGGTCCAAGAGTTGACCCTAACCCCTAGAAAAAAATTAACATATACATATATATAATGCCTGTTTAAGGTGTTTGGGGAATTATAGGGCTTGAATGTGAATTGGGCACAGCTACAAAGATTCTAATGACCCATTGAGGCTCGCATTACTTTTTTTTTTTAATATTAGCTCTTTATACATAAGAGATTCCTAAACTTAACCAGGGATAAGGTTATTTTGGTTTAAAATATATTAGGAGTATATAGATTCTTTTAAATTACTTATTTTTTTCAGCTAGTTTTTAAAATAATCTAATACCTCAGAATCACAATCTTTGTTTGGCATATAACATCTCAATTTGCTAAATACTGTTGAGTTATAAAAGGGTATTAATAAATAACTTAACTTATAGTAGATTAAAATTCTTTTAAAAAATCATTAAAAGTAAATTTTTGTGTTGTTTAGTCATCCTGGTTTTACAATAAAATAGGTATCAGTTACTTCATGAGAAAAGACTAATAACCTCCGAATGCTAAAATTAATACAGTGAAATTGAAGAAATGCAATTAATAGATTAAAGGGATTTGAAAAATTAGCCATTTGTCAATGAAATTAACAAATAGCCAGTCAACTGAGGATATTCTGTAATAACACATTTTTAAATAAATTATGTCTTCACTTATATCATAAGTATTGGCCCAATCATTTCACTCCTATTATCTTTAAAAATAAATCTCTGGCTGAATCAGAGTGTTAACATGCTAGTATGTTATGGTATATGAAAAATTGCTTTATAATACTGTGCTTTGGGCCTATTGACTAGTGCAAATTTATACATATCTGACTGATTTCACTATGCTCCTCATTGAAATACATGAATAATTTGATATTTTAAAGGTAATCTATAAAATAGCATATTTAAAGACCCTGGAGAACACTTAATTCATAGCAGCTTTGAATATTAGATTTATTTATTACATTTTTCTTCTTTAAAAATAGTATCGTATTGGGAAAATATAGTATATATAAATGAAGTTCATCTAAATTTCCCAAGCTATGTTAAAAATAAGAGAGGTGCATATCACTGCCCATTGTTAAGTCAAATTAGATTACCACATTTCTCATGAAATTTTAATGTATCAAGTGGCCAGGAACTTTTGAAGTCCCTCCTGGCTAGAAGACATTGCTTTATGAATCAGTTTCAAGTTTTTTTGAAACCTGAAATTAAAAAAAAATTAAGTATTTTGAAATTGGCAATGAGGTCAGATGTTAGAGTAGAAAGAGTGATTATGAAGATATAACAAAAACACTATGTGAGTGCAGAAACCAGAAGGGAAAAGAAAACTTTGAAGATGCAGGAGACATTTATAGCAGCATGGCAAAAAAGAAGCAGTCAGATAGCAGTGAGCTGGGTCATATTAATAGTGGAACATTACTGGAAAGATTTATTAACTACTGCAGTTACTTACTGGTTTAGAACTGCCTTAAATCTTCCAGGGCCCGTGACTTGTATGTGTTATCTATGAACTTTGAAATGTTATTTCCCTAAAAAAGATTTGAACTAGATTTGAATTTAATGCATGTAACTAATATAATCTAATTTTTCTAGTACCCACATTAACTAAAGCAAATGGAAACAAATAAAATTTATTGTAATAATATGTTATGTCAACTATTTATCTAAAATAGTATCATATCAACATGTGTTCAACATAAAATTGGTTAAGATATTCTACATTCCTTTTTTTCCCCCCCTAAAAACTAGTGTGTATTACTTGCAGCACATCTTAATTTGGTCTAGTTGTATTTAAAATGCTTAATTTTTACATGTGGCTAATGGCTACCAGAGCTCAGCCCCTATACCATTCCACATATATTCTTTTAATAAAATCATAAACCATTATTTATTATGACAAAGATTTGTTTCTTGCAAAGAAAAGATCCTAGCTAAAATATAAATTAATTACAGCTAATTGAATTCATACAGATCATTAAAAAACTACTGTTAATATGAAGGAGGAGTGCATTGTCCCTGGGTTATATTTTAAGACCCATGTTTTTCAATATTTCTATAAATTACTTGGTTAAAGATGAAACACAATTAACTGACAATGAAATTTTCCGTGAAAATGAGAATGTGAACGTGGTTCAGAAGTGAAGATAAGTGAATGAAGAATGTATAGATGTTCTACCTGAAAAAGACTGGGCAGTGTGTGTGTGCATCAGGTAGGCCAAAAAGAGGCTTGGCAGCCTGTGAATGAAGTGGGAAGACATTGAGAATATCTGCTCCCTTTAGATGTTTGAATGATTGATGTTTGAGTGGAGTAAATGTGCAATAACTGAGGAGCAATAACTGAGACGAATGGGGACAAAGGTGTGGAAGATTTGGCCATATTTATCTTAGAGCTACTCCTGGAAGGAATTTGGTCTCTCAAAGCAGTGATTTATCTGATCGTTATAATTGTTATGGCAAAAAATAACAGTGATTCTTGGGCTAAGTGTCTATATGATCCCTTTTATTACAGAAAATGTTATTCTTTGAAACATGTATATATTTTGGCCTTTTAGTAATTAACAGGAGAAATTTAAACAAAACCATTTAAATATTTACAAAGTACCCAGCTGATAACCAGAAATAAATCTTGACATAGTTTTGGTGCCAAAGTATTCACATCCAGGGTCTTTCTGGACTTACAAATATATATATATATATATATATATGCATGTTTTTTTTGTGCCATCTTTTATATAAAAGAAAATCATACTACATGTATTTCTTGTGTTATTTTAGTTTAATAAGTTATAATTACTTCTCTCTAGATCAGTAACTATACTCTAACTCATTTTAACAGGTAAATAATATTCCAAATTATAGAAGTACCACAATATATTTAATCATTTCAGTACTGATAGATATTTATACTTACACAGTTTTCATAGACTATACCTGTAAAATATTACTAGATGTGGAATTATCCTGTCAAAAGATAAAATTTCAATATTATTTATGTGATGTATTTGCTCATAAAATACAAATTAATACATTTACTGAATGGTCTTCATGTAGGAAACACATCCATGTAACAGGATCATACAAACAATAAATAAATCCTAAAATGTTAGTTGTCTAAAGATCTGAATGATTTTATATTCTAGCCTTCCAAGCAGTATATTTCCTTTATAATGTTAAATAGTTTAGTCTTTACTTGAAAATATCAATATAATTCAGCTCAATATCAGCAAAGGACTGACAAAGCAACAATTACATTGGCAGTATTATTTTCTGGATATTACATGTTTCAAAAAAATTTTTTAATATTTCTTTTCCTCAGTAGCAAGACTATGGCTTACCAAACACCCAAACACACACACACACACACACTTACACCTTGATTTCAAATAAAAATATTCATGAACATCTTGAAACTTTATTCAAAATATAAAAGAATAAACACTGTCTAAAAACATATTTATGCTATTGCATTTGTTTGTACTGAAAAATTCAAGTACATAAAACCAGTTTCAGAAGAAAACTCTCATCTCTTTAAAACATATCTTCAACCTTTTTTTATACTCCAAAATATATCATTTTTGATTGATCATGAATACATTGAATGTTAAAACTTAAAACATATTGATTTTTCCCCTTAACATATAGTTAATATACAAATTATTTAACAGTAGAATTTTGAATCAATATTTACATATATGCCTTATCCAAGTATCTTACATTCATACTATATTTATTTTTTATTTTCATTACATTATTAGTTGCTTTAGAGATCAAAAAAGTGCTGTTCTCTGTGTTTTACTCCATACAGATTTTAGTACAAGTCAGTTCCAATCAGGATTGCTTCACCATCCCTTAGCTCCCTTATACTGTTGAATTATCCTTCAAAGTAGTCTCTGCTGCCTCATTCAGAAGCATTTTAAATTATGTAAGACCTGTTTCAATTACTCAGAACATCCTAAAAATGCATTCTGGAGTCAGTTTTATGATATTATTGAAAGGTAAGGCCTTTCTATCTGAACAGTTTATATTCTGTATCTGTGTGTTAAAATGTTAAAATACTGAGTTTATATGCTAATATATGTAAAAATTTTGATATACAAAACTTCAAATCCTTTAAATGTGCAGTTTGATTTGTTGTGTTCAAAGGCAAAAAATATCTGCATAGTTTACGTAAAGACTGTGGTTGAGCTTGTTTGAGCATAATTTATGTACAAAATTTAGCACAAATCTCCATTTTATCTTTAAAAATGTAAGCAATCTCCCATCCAAGGGGTAGTTTAATAATCGTAATATTGCACATGTAATTGTAAATTAATGATAATAAAATAAATTAAAAAAAAAAATGTAAGCAATCTTTATCTAAAATACCCAAATAATTTCAATACCCTCCATTCATAAATTTATTTTTAAGTGTTTCTGTAATTCCCAAAGAGTAAGGAAATTTGACACCTAATACTTTAAGTGTACTGTGCCTAAGAATATTATTCTTACAAAAACAAATTCAGAAATTTCAAGAAATAAATTTGCATAATTAAGGTACGTCTTTGGCAAACAAGACTAGTTTAATAATTTTGGTTTAATAAGAACAGCTGTATCTGGTTAGATTTATTAGTGTTACATAAAAACTATATATTTTATTCTACAGCAACTTTTTTCCTGTTTATATAGATTTTCTAATCAAATAAGATAACATTACTTACACATAATGTCAAAATTATAAAATATGTAAATTTGTTTTAAAGAAAACGGAATTGTTATTTTAATACATTTTTATTTGAACTTTGTTTTATAATACTCAGATTGAAGATAATTTTCAATATCTTTAGGCAAATTGATAACCTTAGACTTATATTAAATTCAGTGATTAATAATCTAATAGTACTAAGTTGATTTCTAAGTAAGAGAAAATACCAAAATATTGGCTATTTATACATAACTTTGAGCACATATACTTTTTTAACCTTTGGCTCCTTCACCCATTTCTCCCACCCCACCTCCATGTCTAACAACCACTAATCTGTTCTCTGTACCTATAAGCTTAGGGTATTTATTTTTTAGATTCCACATATAAAAGAGATCCTAGGTATTTATTTTTCTTTCTCTCATTAGCTTACTTAGCATAATGCCCTTGAGGTGTGTCCACAGTTGCAAATGACAGGACTGTATATTCTTCTCATGGCTGAATAATATATATATGTATATACACACACATGTACACACACACACACACATATCTTTTTGATAATAACCATTCTAAAAGGTGTGAAGTGATATCTCTGTGGTTTCGATTTGCATTTCCCTGATGATTAATGATATTGAGCCTCTTTTTATGTACCTGTTGGCCATTTTTATGTCTTCTTTGGAAAAACATCTATTCATATATTCTGCCCATTTTTAAATTGCATTGTTTAATTTCTTTGTTGAGATATGAGTTCTTTATATATTTTGACATTAGTCTCTCATCAGATATGTGCTTTGCAAATATTTTCTCCATTCAGTTGGTTGCTTTTTCATTTTGACGGTTTCCTTTGCTGTGCAGAAACTTGTTAATATGATACAGTTCCAGTTACTCATTTTTTTTTATTTCTTTTGCTCTTGATTTCAGATTCAGAAAAATCATCACTAAGACCTATGTCAAGGAGCTTACTGCCTATATTTTCTTTTAGGTGTTTCAGTGGTTTCAGGCCTTACATTCAATTCTTTAATCCATTTTGAGTTGAGTTTTGTATATGATGTAAGATGGTAAAGTTTCATTATTTCACATGTGGCTGTCCAGTTTTCCCAGCAGCATTTATTGAAGAGACTTTCCCCATTGCATATTTTTGGCTCCTTTGTCATCAGTTAATTGGCCACATATTCATGGGTTTATTTTGGGGCTCTCTGTTCTGTTTTATTGATCTGTGTCTCTTTTTATGCCAATACCATATTATTTTAAGTATTATAGATTTGTCATATAGTTTGAAATCAGGGAGTGTGATGCTTCCAGTCTTTGTTTTCTTTCTCAAGATTGCTCTGGTTATTTGTGTGTGCGTAAGAGAGAGAGACAGAAACGGAGACAGAGAGATTCCATACAAATTTTAGGATTATTTGTTCTATTTATTTGAAAACACCACTAGAATTTTAATACAGATTGCACTGAATCTGTAGAATGCATTTAACAAAAGATATTCTTCCAATCCGTAAGTTTGGAATATCTTTCCATTTATTAATGACTTCTTTAATTTCTTTCCTTATGTCTTATAGTTTTCAATATAGAGGTCTCTCACATCCTTAGTTTAATTTATTCCTAGGTATTTTATTATTTTTGATGCAGTTGTAAATCGGATTATTTTCTTTATTTCTCTTTCTAATAGTTCATTATTAGTATACAGAAACAGATTTTTGTATATTGATAAGGGTTTTCTGCAAATAATATCATGTCACCTGAAAATAGTGACAATTTTACTTCTTCCTTTCTAATTTGGATTTTATTTTTCTTGCTTCATTTCTCTTATTAAGACTTTCAACACTATGTTGAATAAAAGAGCTGAGAGTAGGCAACCTTATCTTATTTCTTATCTTAGAGGAAAGACTTTTCATCATTGAATATAATGTTTGCTACGGGCTTGTCACATATAGTCTTTATTATATTGAGATACATTTCATCTATACACACTTTGTTGAGAGTTTTTAGCATAAGTGGATGTTGAATTTTGTCAAATAATGTTGCTGCATCTATTGAGATGATCATGTCATTTTTATTCTTCATTTTGATTATGTGATATTATATCACATTGATTTTTTGCAGATATTGGACCATTCTTGTATCCCTGGAATAAATCCCACTTGATCATGGTATGTGATCCTTTTAAAGTCATGTTGAACTTGGTTCACTAATATTCTGTTAAAGATTTTTGGAAGTATGTTCATTAGGGATATTAGCCTGTCATTATCTTTTCTTGTGGTGTTCTTGTCTTCTATTGGTGTCAGGGTAATGCTGACCTCATAAAATGAGTTTGCAAGAGTTTACTTTTCTTCTTTTTTTTTTGCAAGAGTTTAGAAAGATTGGTAGCATTTCTTTTTTGAATATTTGGTAGAATTATCCAGTGAAGCTCTCTGGTCCTGAACTTTTGTTTGTTGACAGGTTTTTGACTACTGACTAAATCTCTTTACTAGTAATCATTCTAGTCAGATTTTCTATTTTATCATGATTTAGTCTTGGTAGATTGTATATCTGTAGGAATTTATCCATTTCTTCTAGACTGGCCAATTTGTTGGTATATAATAGTTCATAATAGTCTCTTATGATCCTTTGTATTTCTGTGCTATCAATTTAACATCTCCTCTTTCATTGCTGATATTATTTATTTGAGCCCTCTCTCTTTTTCCTTGGTGAGTCTAGCTGAAGGCTTATAAATTTTGTTTACCTTTTCAAAGGAACAGCTTAGTTTTATTGCTCTTATCTACTGTCTTTTTAATATCTATTTCATTTTTTTCTGCTTTAATTTTTATTTCCTTCCTCTGCTAACTTCTTCATGTAACTAATTTCTAATTTCATATAATTATGATCAGAAAAGATGCAATTTCAATCCTCTTAATTAACACAGCACTGTGTGTGGTTAACGTCATCACCATCAACACCCTCCACGGCCCTCCACAGACACCATGCAGCCCTATGCACGTGGTACACCATGACTTGGAGATGTTTGTGGGCTGGAGTGGGTGAACCATGGTAATAGGTTCTCTGCTCCAACCTTATTAAGACTTGTTTTGTAGCCTAACGTATATGATCTATCCTAGAAAATGTCAACATTGAGAAGAATGTTGCTTTTGGATAGAATGTTCTGTATGTATCTATTAAGGCCATCCAACCCAGGATGTCATTTAAGGCTGATGTTTCCTTGTTCATTTTCTGTCTAGATAATCTGTCCATTAATGTTAATGGGTTGTTTAAAATACTATTATTTTATTGCTTTCTCTTTCTCCCTTTAGGTCTGTTAATATTTGTTTTAGATATTTAGATTATTGTTATTGTTGATGTTATCATCATTAAGGTTCATATTATAGCAGAGATCTAAACAGCTTTTCCCTGTGCCCTTGGTAGGTCCTTCTAATAGGCTCTTATGTTGGGTGCAAAAATATTTACAAGTGTTACAGGAGCATACCTCAGAGATATTGTGGGTTCAGTTCCAGACCACTGCAATAAAGTGAATGTTGCAATAAAATAAATCAAGTGTTTTTTTTGGTTTCCCAGTACATGTAAAAGTTGTTTGCACTATACTGTAGTATCTTAAGTGTGCGGTAGCATTATTCTAGCTAAAAATATTGCTAAAAAATGCTAACCGTCATCTGAACTTTCAGAAAATCATTATCGCTGGCCAGAGACCACCATAACAAACATAATAACAATGAAAAAGTTTAGTATGTTGTAAGAATTAGAAAAATGTGACACAGAGACACAAAGTGAGCAAATGCTGTTGGAGAAGTGTCACTAATAGACTTGCTCACTACAGGGTTGCCACAGACCTTCAATTTGCTAAAAATGTAATATTGACAAAGTGCAATAAAGTGAAGCACAATAAAATGAGGTATGCTTGCATCCTCTTGTTGGATTGACTCTTTTATCATTATATAAAAATGTAATTATGCTAAATAAATTTATTTTTACTTTATTTAAAGATAAAAAGATAAATATTTGAGATCAGATTCCATGAAGATTTTCACATTATAGATTTTGGCAAATATTGGGTCTATTTAAACTGTTCTTGTTCGCAATTTGTTGTATACAACTCCTCCTACCCCCAATTTCAAAGGAGAAGCATTAAAAGGAAAGGAAACACTATAATACTTAGGGCTAAATTATTTATACCATTTTAAATATTTTCTTTTAGGATTTCCTTCTTATGCCAGTTTGGATATGAAATATTGAGCTATTTGTCTCATTTCAACATGTGAAAACTGATAAAATTGAATAATTTAGAATAAACAGTATAAATAAAGAATTCATATATATATTATCATTTTTCCTATTCATATATATATATATATATACATTTATGAATCCAAAACAGATGTCTTAGTATTAGGGATAGAGTTTAAAGTAAAGAATAAGAATTGTCCCTATTTCCTATATATTATATTTTATCAGGGGAAAACAGGAATAAATTATAGTAAAAAATGTTATCAACTTTCACAAAACATACAGTGGATCCTAGAAATGTGTAACACAAAACTATAAAAATTCCACAAGCTGAAAGAGAAGATAATCTAAGTGTCCTTGGGTTTGGCAATTCCTTTTTGGATACAGCATCAAAAGCATCATACATGAGAGGCAAAATTGATTAAGAAGGACTTCATAGATGAAAAACTTTGGAAAAAAATACTGTTAAAACAATTAAAAGGTAAGTCAAAAACTGGAAGAAAATATTTGCAAAGTACCTGATAAAGGACTTGGATACAAAATATACAAGTAACTCTTAAAACTGAACAATAAAAAACTTAAAACAAACTAATTAAAATGCAGCAAAAGTATGTGAAGAGACATCTGACCAATGAGTATATATGGATGGCAAATACATACATGAAAAGTTGCTCAGCATCATATATCATGAATTAATTACAGATTAAAACAATGAGATACCACTATGCATTTATTAGAATTAATGAAATCCAAAAAACATGTTAACGCCAAATGCTGGCAAGGATGTGGAGGAATCAAGACTCTCATTCATTGCTGGTGGAAACCCAGCAGCCACTTTGTGATATTGTCTAGTAGTTGCTTACAAGCCTAAACTTAACCTTACCATATGATCCATCAACCATATTCCTAGATGTTTCTAGGAAATGCCAACAAATGAGTCAGAAAGTTATGTCCACACAAAATTCATATATGAATGTTTATATCAACTTTATTCATAACTTCCCCCAAATGGAAGCAACAAATAAGTGAATGGATAACCAACTGTGATATATCAATGCATTGGAATATTATTCATCAATAAAAAGAAATGAGCTATCAAGCCACAGAAAGACATGAAAGAACCTTACATGAATATTGCTAAGGGAAAAACTCCACTATGAAAAGGTTACTTATTATACAATTCTATATTACACAATTCTATCTACATGACATTCTGGATAAAGAAAAACTATAGAGATAATAAAAAGTATCATTGGTTGCCAGAATTTTTAGGGGGAGACAAAAGGATGAGTAGATAATGGAGGATAGGACATATTCAGGGATGTGAAACTACTTGGTTTGAGGTGAAACTACTTGGAAATCACAAATGGTGAATACATGACATTATGCTTTTGTCAAAGCCATAAGAATACAACACAAAGTATAAACCTTAATGTATTCTTAGTTAAGAATAATGTAATTATATGTTAGTTTTTTTAAAATGGTATGCACCATAACATAGGTTTAGCTATGTTACTGTGGATATTCATGGGAGAGAAAAATATTACTTGTAGAAAATAATTTTCTTATTTAAAAATGAAAAATGAGTAAAATATAATATTTCACATCAGATATTGTGATCTTTCCTGAAAAATATGTGACAGTAAAATAGGAAATACTACACAAGATTACCCTTTGGTTCAGGAATAGGTTTTTTAAAAAAACTTCTCATTATTCATGTTCTTTGCCTTATGTCAGGAAAATTCTAGGAAACTTTGGGGGAAAGGATTAGGGATAGCCAATCATCAAAATAAGTGTCATATTTTTAATTTTATTTCTTGGTCAAAATTTATAGTAACATGGTAAAATAGGGACAGCTTCCCTTTTCCATGTTTGGTGGTGTCAAACAAGGGGATGTTTCTTCCTAAATTATGAAAATGATAAAAAAGAATCTATCAGAAAGACTGCCAAGAAATGGAGGGTTTTAAGCAACGGATTTATATATTTGACTTATTCTTTAAGAGTACAGATAAGTAAACTTTACAAAGACCTTTAGCTAATTGCTTGGAAGTACTCATGTTTACCTTATAAGCAAAGATTATTATATGGATATGTCTTACCATCTCCTAATCATAGCGGTTGTTCCCAAAAATACATGAAAATGAGGATGTAGGCATTCACCTTCATTATGATGCCAAAAATATTGGGAAAATATATAAATATTAATAAATTCACTATGCAAAGCTATCCAAAAGTATTTACTAAAGAAGGCGAATACATTACATTTATAATAGAAAATACACTAAGCACCCAAATTCCAATTTCCTACCTAATAAATGGCTCAGTTTTATACTTTATTGATTTTCTAAATTTGTGGTGTTTTTTCAATATTTAAGAAAATAAATTACACTGCTGGAAATAGGAAATAATAGGAGTATTTTGTTCCTTTCATAATGGCAAAAAGATAACATTATTTAATCATTAATCAATTTTTAGTTTTATACCATTAAATTAATACAGTTAATTTGATCCCAACTCTGGTGTCAAAATACACTATTCATCATCTAGGTTAAAGTGTTGTTTAAGCTCTTTGATATTCATATAAGAATACAGACTTTATGAGTAACTTGAAGAATAGAGAATCTATCCATCCTTGATAGTCTAAGATTAATTATTTAATAACGACAGGAGAATGTTTTCGCTTTGATCAAATTATCTTAATGTACTAAAGAATACTTTAATTAAGAAGTGATTTGAGGCCATTCTCTTAGTAGTTCATTGATGTAACTTCCTACAAGAAATACCTTTATGAAAACTACTTTACTTTTTTACTTAAGAGATACATTATTGGCACTATCAATTCTGAATCTCAGTGAACCTATTATGAAGGTCTGCTCAAGAAATGTTTTTCACAGCTAAATATCAATATAATAGTATTGCCTTTAAAACAATACTATGGTAACTTCATCCAAATGATATATATTGTCAACTGTTGACAGCCGCCAACATTCTACTTTCTTATGAACAAAGCATCAGGAGCTTACAGGATATGAAACAAATTAGGTAGAAATATAAAAAATAAATTATTTTGCAGTGTTATCCAACCCAGAGAATGTTGGTGGTATTCTCTGTGAAAGAAGCATTCTGAAATCCAATGTTCCTTTTTTGCCTGCTGACTTAGAATAATTGAAAATAACTCCTGAATATTCAAAATAAAGTTGTTCTTGTAACATAACTTTTTTGAGTGGAAGCTAAATATTTTAATGTTTTCTCTATCTCTCATGGTAGCTGTGGAGACACTGGTCCAGTATAGATGGAAGTCTTTTGAAGGCCTAGAGCTAGCAGAAATTAGTTTTCATACTTCAAAGATAAAGTGCAGTTTGTAAGCTGAGTTGTACTGGAACGCTGAGGTCAAAAAGCTAACCATTCAGAATGGCATATTTAAAACAGAGAGATGATTGTGTTCTTTGCTTTGCAGTGCTTTTTAGTTTGATGTTTAGTTTAATAATATTAACTTTTCTAATCCATGAGCATGGGGTATAGAAGATAGAAAATTCACTAAGCATAGAAATATACTTTTTTCATTTCTTTCACAATATTTTTAGTTTTCAGTATACAGGTATTTCACCTATTTGGTTAAGTTTATTTTTATGTATTTTGTTATTTTTGATGCTACTGTAAATGATATTGTTTAATCAATTTTTGGGGGGGTAGTTCATGGTTGGTGTTGAGAAATGCAACTGATTTTGTATGTTGATTTTATATCCTGCAACTTCACTGAATGTTATTAGTTCTAAGAGGGTTTTTTTGTGTGTGTCTCTGTGAAGATCATGTCATCTGCAAGAGACATAGTTTTACATCTTGCTTGCTGATTTGGATGCCTTTTATTTTTTTTCCTTCTGTAATGACTCTGGCTAGAACTTCCAGTACAATGTTGAATAGTAATGTTGAGAGTGGGTACCCTTGTTTTGCTCATGGTCCTAGAGAGAAAGCCTCCAGTTTTCACCATTGAGTATGATGTTATCTGTAGGCTTGTCATATATGTATTTTATTATGTTGGTGTACATTCCTTTCACATGTAACTTGTTGAACATTTTTATCATGAAAGCGTGTTGAATTTTGTCAAATGCTTTCTCAGTATCAACTGAGATGATCATGTGATTTTAGGAAACAGTTTACAGAATGAAAAAGTTATGGTTTCATGGGTGTATGTGATATGTCCTAACTCATTAAACCTACAAAATAGGAGAAAACGTTTGAGAATTATGTAGCTGATAAGGGGTTCATATCCAAAATATATTTAAAAACTCTTTCAACTCAATAGCAAAAAAAAAAATCCCTGGGTAAAAATTGGGCAAAGGATATGAATAGCTATTTCTAAAAAGAAAACATACAAATGGCCAACAGGTATACAGAAGGATGCTCAACACCACAAATTATGAGGGAAAGTTAAATCAAAATTATAATGATATATCACCTCATAGCTGTTAGGATTGCTGTTACAAAATAATAAAAATAAGAAGATAACAAGTGTTGACAAGCATCTGTAGAAATTGTAACTTTGTACACTGTTGGTAGGTATGAAAAATAGTGTAGCAATTGTGGAAAACAAAGCAGTATGGAGGCTCCTCGAAATATTAAAAATGGAACTGTCATATCATCCAATGACCTCGCTTCTGGGTGCACATACAAAAGAATTGAAATCAGGATCTTGAAGATGATATCTATACTCCTGTGCTCACTCTAGCATAATTCACAATAGTGAAAATATAGAAACCAAGTAAGTGTCCATTAATGGATGAATGGATAAAGAAAACATGTTATATTCCTACAATGGTATATTGTTAAGCCATAAGAAAAGACATTTGCAGCAACATAGATGAATTTGGAAGACGTTATGCTAAGCAAAATAAGCCACTCACAGAAGAACCTATCCTACCTGATTTGCCTTATAAGAGCTATCTAACATAGTCAAACTTACAGAAACAGAGTGGAGAATGCTGGTTGCCAGTTACCAGAAGTAAAGAGAATGAGGAGTTGATGTTCAATGGACATAACTTTTCAATCATGTAAGTTCTAGAGATCTGTTATATAACCATAGTGCCTATAGTTAAAAAGGCAGTGCTGTTCACTAAATATTTGTTAAGAAGGTAGATCTTATGTGAAGTGTTTTCACCACAAAATGCAAAACAAAACAAAATGAAAAACTCAAAATTAAAAAAAGGGATACAAGAAAACTTTTAGAAGTGATACATCTGTCTATTACCTTGATTGTGGTTATGGTTTCGTGGGGATATACATAAGTCCTAACTCAACAAATCGTATAAATTAAGTATGTGCAGGGGGATTTGTATATCAATTATACCCCGAGAAAGCTATTTTTAAAAGTTTTAAACAACTGAAGGAGATAACCATGTAGCAAAGTGACTTTATAGAACTGGGAATTCCAAGGAGAGTCAAATAGCAGAAGTTGGAAGAATTCTTTGCTTTTGCTCCATCAGTGATCACATGGCAACCTACCCAGGTCTTGTTTTATTGAGCTAGTTGTATTTGATCAATGCAAAGACTTATTTTAGAATTTTAGGGACTCTGTCTTAATATCAGTGCTTTTAAGAAGGGCATATACACCTCTTTAACAGAGTCATTAGGCCTATTTTGTGCAACATGCAATACCTTCATGCTTTTAACTGATCTGCATGGATCTTAGAAGATTTATCTAGTGACTAGGATTTGAATTAACATTTTGAGGGGCCCTAGATGTCTATGATGTGTTTCATGAGTTAAAAGTTGAATCCCCTACCTAGTGCTTTTCCTTTCTTTTTTTTTAATTTTGCTATCATTAATGAACAATTACATGAACAACATTATGGTTACTAGACTCCCCATATTATCAACTCCCCACTACATACCCCATTACAGTCACTGTCCATCACTGTAGTAAGATGCTATAGAGTCACTACTTGTTTTCTTTTTGTTATATTGCCTTCCCCATGTCCCATGCCCCTACATTATATGTCCTAATCGTAATGCCCCTTTTTCCCCCTTAACCCTCCTTTCCCACCCATCCTCCCAGTCTCTTTACCTTTGGTAACTGTTAGTCTATTCTTGGGTTCTGTGAGTCTGCTGCTGTTTTGTTCCTTCAGTTTTTACTTTGTTCTTATGCTCCACAGATGAGTGAAATCTTTTGATACTTGTCTTCTCCTGGCTTATTTCACTGAGCATAATACCCTCTAGCTCCACCCATGTTGTTGCAAATGGTAGGATTTGTTTTCTTCTTATGGCTGAATAATAGTCCATTGTGTATAGGTACCACCTCTTCTTTATCCATTCATCTACTGATGGACACTTAGGTTGCTTCCATTTCTTGGCTATTGTAAATAGTTCTGCGATAAGCATAGGGGTGTATATGTCTTCTTCAAAGTGGGCTGCTGCATTCTTAGGATAAATTCCTAGAAGTGGAATTCCTGGGTCAACTGGTATTTCTATTTTGAGTTTTTTGAAGAACCTCCATACTGCTTTCCACAATGGTTGAACTACTTTACATTCCCACCAGCAATGTAGGAGGGTTCCCCTTTCTCCACATCCTCACCAACATTTGCTGTTGTTTGTCTTTTGAATGGTGGCCATCCTAACTGGTGTAAGGTGATATCTCATTGTGGTTTTAATTTGCATTTCTCTGATGATTAGGCATGTGGAGCATCTTTTCATGCGCCTGTTGGCCATCTGAATTTCTTCTTTGGAGAAGTGTTCAGCTCCTCTACCCATTTTTTAATTGGCTTATTGGCTTTTTGTTTGTTGAGGTGCATGAGCTCTTTATATAATTTGGATGTCAACCCCTTATCAGATATGTCATTTATGAATATATTCTCCCATACTGTAGGATGTCTTTTTCTTCTACTGATGGTATCCTTGCTGTACAGAAACTTTTTAGTTTGATATAGTCCCACCTGTTCATTTCTGCTTTTGTTTCCCTTGCCTGGGACATATGTTCATGAAGAAGTTCCTCATGTTTACGTCCAAGAGATTTTTGCCTATGTTTTTTTCTAAAAGTTTTATGGTTTCATGACTTACATTCAGGTCTTTGGTCCATTTTGAGTTTAGTTTTGTGTATGGGGTTAGACAGTAATCCAGTTTCATTCTTCTACATGTAGCTGTCCAGGTTTGCCAACACCAGCTGTTGGAGAGGCTATCATTTCCCCATTGTATATCCATGGCTCCTGTATCGTATATTAATTGACCATATATGCTTGGGTTTATATGTGGGCTCTCTAGTGTATTCCATTGGTCTATGGTTCTGTTCTTGAGCCAGTACCAAATTGTCTTGATTACTGTGGCTTTGTAGTAGAGCTTGAAGTCAGGGAGCATAATTCCCCCTGGCTTTATTCTTCCTTCTTAGGATTGCTTTGGCTATTCAGGGTCTTTTGTAGTTGAATTTTAGAATAATTTGCTTTAGTTCATTGAAGAATGCTGATGGTATTTTGATATGGATTGCATTGAATTTGTAGATTTCTTTAGGCAGGATGACCATTTTGACAATATTAATTCTTCCTATCCATGAGCTCAGGATGTGTTTCCATTTACTGATGTCTTCTTTAATTTCTGTCGTGAGTGTCTTGTAGTTTTCAGAGTATAGGTCTTTCACTTCTTTGGTTAGGTTTATTCCTAGGTATTTTATTATTTTTTATGCAATTGTGAACCGAATTGTTATCCTGATTTCTCTTTCTGCTAGTTCGTTGTTAGTGTATAGGAATGCAACAGATTTCTGTGTATTAATTTTGTATCCTCCTACTTTGCTGAATTCAGATATTAGATCTTGTAATTTTGGTGTAGATTCTTTAGGGTTTTTTATGTACAATATCATGTCATCTGCAAACAGGGACAGTTTGACTTCTTCCTTACCAATCTGGATGCCTTTTATTTCTTTCTGTTGTATGATTGCTGTGGCTTGGACCTCCAGAAATATGTTGAATAAAAGTGGGGAGAGTGGATATCCTTGTCTTGTTCCTGATCTTAAAGGAAAAGCTTTCACCTTCTGCTGTTAAGTATAATGTTGCCTGTGGGTTTGTCATATATGGCCTTTATTATGTTGAGGTACGTGCCCTCTATACACATTTTGTTGAGAGCTCTTATCATGAATGGATATTGAATTTTTTCAAATATTTTTCCAGCCTCTATGGAGATAATCGTGTCGTTTTTGTCCTTCTCTTTGTTGATGTGGAGAATGACATTGATGGGTTTTCGAATGTCCTACAATCCTTGCATCCCTGGGATGAATCCCACTTGATCATGATGGATAATATTTGATGTATTTGAATTCGGTTTGCTAATATTTTGTTGAGTATTTTTGCATCAATGTTCATCAGGGATATTGGTCTGTAATTTTCTCTTTTGGTGGTGTCCTTGCCTGGTTTTGGTATTAAAGTCATGTTGGCCTCACAGAATGAGTTTGGGAGTATTCCCTCCTCTTCTACTTTTTGAAAACTTTAAGGAAGATGGGTATTAGGTCTTCACTAAATGTTTGATAAAATTCAGCAGTGAAAACATCTGGTGAGGCATTTTGTTCTTACGTAGTTTTTTGATACCAATTCAATTTTGTTACTGGTAATTGGTCTATTCAGATTTTCTGTTTCTTCCTAGGTCAGCCTTGGAAGGTTGTATTTTTCTAGAAAGTTGTCCATTTCTTCTAGGTTATCCAGTTTGTTAGCATATAATATTTCATAGTATTCTCTCATAATTCTTTGTATATCTGTGGTGTCTATACTGATTTTTCCTTTCTCATTTATGATTCTGTTTATGTTTGTAGACTTTTTTTCTTGATAAGTCTGGCTAAGGGTTTATCTATTTTGTTTATTTTCTCAAAGAACCAGTTTCTGCTTTCATTGATGCTTTCTATTGTTTTATTCTTCTCAATTTTATTTATTTCTGCTCTAATCTTTATTATGTCCCTCCTTCTATGGACGTTGGGCGTCATTTGTTCTTCCTTTTCTAGTATCATTAATTGTGAGTTTAGATTGTTCATTTGTGATTGTTCTTCCATCCTGATGTAGGCTTGTATTGCAGTATGAATCCCTCTTAGCACGGCCTTCACTGCATCCCACAGATTTTGCAGTGTTTAATTATTGTTGTCATTTGTGTCCATATATTGCTTGATCTCTTTTTATTTGATCATTGATCCTTTGATTATTTAGGAGCATGTTATTAAGCCACCATGTGTTCGTGGGCTTTTTCGTTTTCTTTGTGTAATTTATTTCTAGTTTCATACCCTTGTGATCTGAGAAGCTGGTTGGTACAATTTCAATCTTTTTGAATTTACAGAGGCTCTTTTTCTGTTCTAGTATGATCCATTCTTGAAAATGTTCCATGTGCACTTGAGAAGAATGTGTATCCTGTTGCTTTTAGATAAAGTGTTCTGTAGATGTCCATTAGGTCCTTCCTTTCTAATAGGTTGTTCAGTGCCTCTGTCTCTTTATTATTTTCTGTCTGGTTGATCTGTCCTTTGGAGTGAGTGGTGTGTTGAAGTCTCCTAAAATGAATTCATTGCATTCTATTTTCCTCTTTAATTCTGTTAGTATTTGTTTCTCACCTATGTAGGTGATCCTGTGTTTGGTGCATAGATATTTGTAATAGTTATATCCTCTTGTTGGACTAACCCCTTTATAATTATGTAATGTCCTTCTTTGTGTCTTGTGACTTTCTTTGTTTTGAAGTCTATGTTGTCTGATACAAGTACTACAACTCCTGTTTTTTTTTCCCTGTTAGGTGCATGAAATATCTTTTTCCATCCTTTCACTTTCAGTCTGTGTATGTCTTTGGGTTTGAAGTGTGTCTCTTGTAGGCAGCATATAGATTGGTCTCATTTTTATTCATTCAGTGACTCTGTGTCTTTTTATTGGTACATTTAGACTGTTTACATTTAGGGCAATTATTGAAAGTTATTTACTTATTGCCATTGCAGGCTTTAGATTCGTGGTTACCAAAGGTTCAAGGGTAATTCCCTTACTATGTAACATTCTAGTTTAACTCACTTCATGTGCTATTAGAAACACAACCTAAAGGTTTTTTTTTTTTACTCCTTTTTCTTTCTCTTCCATTCTTATATGTTAGGTATCATATTCTGTACTCTTTTTCTATCCCTTGATTGACTTTGGGTGTTGTTGATTTGATTTTTCATCTGCGTAGTAATTAATTTTTCTACGTTGCTGTGGTTTTATTTCCCCTGGTGACATCTATTTATCCTTAGAAATACTTACATCTATAGAAGTCCCTCCAAAACGCACTGTAGAGGTGGTTTGTGTGAGGTAAATTCTCTCAGCTTTTGCTTATCTGAAAATTGTTTAATCCCTCCTTCAAATTTAAATGATAACCTTGCTGGGTAGAGTATTCTTGGTTTGACGTCCTTCTGCTTCATTGCATTAAATATATCATTCCACTCCCTTCTGGCCTGTAACGTTTCTGTTGAGAAATCTGATGATACCCTGATGGGTTTTCATTTGTATGCGATCTTTTTTCTGTATAGCTGCTTTTAAAAGTCTGTCTTTATCCTTGATCTTTGCCATTTTAATTATTATAAGTCTTGATGTTGTCTTTCTTGGGTCCCTTGTGTTGGGAGATCTGTGCACCTCTATAACTTGAGGGACTGTCTCCTTCCACAGATTGGAGAAGTTTTCAGCAATTACCTCCTCAATGACACTTTCTATCCCTTTCTCTCTCTCTTCTTCTGGTACCTCTATAATGTGGACATTGTTCCATTTGGATTGGTCACACAGTTCTCTCAATATTCTTTCATTCTTAGAGATTATTTTTTCTCTCCATGCCTCAGTTTCTTTATATTCCTCTTCAATTTCTATCCCATTTACTGTCTCTTCTACTACATCTAATCTGCTTTTAAATCCCTCCATTGTATGTTTCATTTCAGATGTGTAATATCTTAATGACTGAATCTCCATCTTAAATTCTTTCCTTTGTTCTTGAATATTTTTCTGTACCTCCATAAGCATGTTTATGATTTTTATTTTGAACTCTCTTTCAAGAAGATCGGTGATTTCCATTTCATTTGGTTCTTTTTCTGGGGTTTGTGGTATTTTCGTCTAAATCAGGTTCCGCTGACAATTCATAATTCTATGTGGTGCCCTCTAGTGCCCAGAAGCTCTAGTCTCTGGAGCTGCTCAGCCCCTAGACTGAGGTTGGGTGTTATAGGGACGCAGCACTGATGCCTTGGGGCAGTAAAGAGCTGTTCCCTGATTCCCAGCTCCAGTGCCTGTCTCCACTATCCGAGCCAGTGGGCTGAGCACACAGGTGTATGCCTCTGTGCTTGGGGTCTCCAGCTGTTGTTGGCGGGGTCTCTGGCTGGCCTGATGCCAGTACAGTGATTGTGGGTTTGAGAGCAGGTGCCAGCAGGCCAAGAGGAAGGTGCAGCAGGCTGCATGTCACAGTGGGTGGCCTTGTAGCTAAATAGGCATCCAGGGGGATGGGGCACCTGAAGCTCCTCACAAAGTTCCCAACCCGCTGGTTAGAGTGCACCCAGACAACCTTGTCCACCTGTCTATCCCTTTTCCCCCATAGGAAGCTCTGTGGAAACCTCCGCCCCTTCAGCAGCCCTCTTGCTGCTAGGATGCTTCTCAGACCACCTGCCTTTCCTTTGTCCTCGAGTGGCCGGATGTGGATCCCTGTTCTCCACAAATGGCCAGAATCTCAATCTTTCAAGCTCTCCGCCTGTCCCTGCTCCCCAACCCCAGCAACCTACAGAGCACCACACAGTGTAGGTCTGTGGTCCAAAGCAGACCTCCAGGGCTGGGTGTTCAGCATTTCTAAGTTTCCACCCCCTCCCTGCTCTGTTTCTCTTCCTCCTGCTAGGGTGGGGGAAGGGCCTGGGTCCCACCAGATCAGGGCTTTCGTACGTTACCCTGTTTCATGAGGTCTGCTCTGTTTGTGAGGTCTGTATGCAGTCTGGTGCAGCCTTCCTTCCTGTTGCTGTTTTAGGGCTAGTTGTATTAACTATATTTTCACACTATATGTGGTTTTGGGAGGAATTCTCTGTCTTACCTCTCACACCACCATCTTGAATCTCCCCTCCTGAACTCTCAGTGATTTTATTTTCAAGGCTCTAAATCATAACAATTGCCTAGTGAGTATTTTCTTACAAACACTTTGGTCACCTGTGTAGCCGTTATACTGCTACATTTGCAAGCTGTAGCAGTTTCCACTGTTGCCTACTACCCAACATAATATTGTTATTTCCAAACAGAAAGAAGCCAAGTCTTCTGTGTATGTACCCCAAGTGAAAACTTTTAAAAGTATATATGTTTTATTTTTATATGTAATATGCACTATATATAAAATAAATATGTGTACATCAAGTTCATTATTCAGGGACAGGAGGGTACCATCTTGACAATGTTCCCTTTGGAAAGGAAGGAGAGTCTTTCTTTTTCTTATTCTTTATTACTTTTTTATAAGATTTTTAAAACTCAAATATAATTTACATACAATATTATACTGGTTTTGGGTGTACAAAATAGGCATTTTTGTCTTCCAGCCTGCATTCCTATTGGAACTACCATTCCATTCACTCATTTAGTCAATCAGTTGTTGGTGATTGAATAACGTTTACTGAGCATCTTATGTACAACAACTGTTAAATGAGGATAGATTTCTCAATAAAATAGTTTCTGCCTTCAAGGAGCTCAAATATATGATAACACCCAGGTAAAAATACTTAAACAGTTTTATAGATACAGATATATAGATTGATATATGTGTGTGTGTGTGTGTGTGTGTGTATCAGTAGAAGTTTAGGCAAAATGTGAGAGTGTGTTAAAGTGAAAAGTGTAACAACAAAGCTTAATAGGAAACATGACATCTGAGCTAAGTTTTGAGCCTAAATAGAAGGTCCTTAAGTAAAGAATAAGAAGGGATCCTGGTTAATTTCATGATGCCTTTGCAGAAGTATTAACAACCTGACAATATAAGAATGCAAACATATGAGGAAGGATGGGTAGAAGGTGGTAAAAAGAAGCTAAATAAGAAGCTAGAATAATAGTCACATCATGACTATTCCATCCCATGTCTTCTCAAATCAGACATAAATATTTTAGGCAATAAAAGCCCAATGAACTCTGGTCTTTTGCTATTGCTTCATTTTAAATGCCTGCAAGAAGAGCCCAACCTTCACTGATGATGCCCTAATTCTTTGCAGTCTTCCAGACCCACCCTGATGCAAGACTCCTACTCAATACATAAACATAAATAACCTAGTTCAGTCAGGGACTCTTTTCCAATGAATTAAATAAAGTAGACTAAAAGATAAATGAAAGAAGAGAAATGGAACTGGTAAATCTGGAAAAAGAAAACTTTTAGTAACATGTCCCTATAAGTACAAAGGAGGTAGGATTGGGGTGATGACTAGGGGTGATGCTTGCTCTGTGAGTGATGGATGAGTGAGGGCTGACACCGTCTGACTGCACAGTAAAAACAAAAATAAAAACAAAGGGAGGAGGAGCTACACCTGGGCACTAGGTTAAATGCATGTGATTTGGTGCATAGGTAACTATGAAAAGGAATTGGAAGCTAGATATCAGGAAAGAATCAGAAAATACAGTAGGAAATAGGACAGGGTAATAGGTTTCAATTTTAGCCTTTGAAAAATACCAGTATGCCCAGATTTGATATTGGTTGTTATACGGAAGACATTTTAAAGATCAATTCTTGCCAGATATATTTAAGAGGCACTGGGGAAATACACATTTATTAAATTATGAGCAGAGATTCTGCTTTATTTGTCATTTTCATTAATTTTGTCTCACAGTGTTCTAGCATGACTATTTGCATGTAGTAACAATATATATTAACCAATTATCAGTAAAGCAATGAATTTTAAGCCTGGAAATATAATATCCAGAAGATTTTTTCATCAAATACAAACAATTTCTACAAGGTCTACACAACTTCTAATAGGAGAAAATAGAAGAAAATATATCCTAACTTATGGGAGTAATTATTCTCACAGTGAAACTTTTATCACGAGTCATTCACAGTGATATATGCCATCTAATATTCTAGAGAAAGTCTTTTTATATCTAACCACAGATCTACTTACCTGCCAGATATGATGTATCATGAATCTTTGTTTTAATTTAAGGGTCTTGGCTTTGAACTGAATAAATAAATGGTCATTGCAGAATCCCTTATAATGAGGCATACATAATAGAAGATTTGCCTGAGCACATTTTGGAGCTCTAGAAAAATATCAACTATTTTTATTTTCTAGGGCTGAGGCTGACAACATCTTAAGGTTGACACCTCAATCCTAATAAAACTATATATCTGGCAATCTAGATGGCAGTCAGAGGACAAAGATCAATGTTCACCTAGAAAAGTTGATGGAATATGTCATAAACTAAGAGGATACAATAATATTGTGACAGTGTATTTAATAAGTAAAATGACCCTTAAATTTTAGTAACTTGAATCAGTTCCATGATATAAAACATATCCTTATGAGTGTGGGGTGAAAATGTCACAAAAATATTTAAGTATATCTGAATAAAAAGCCCAGGAAACATACATATTCTGTTTCAAGGAACACAACAGTTGTTTAAGTACCCACACAAAATTACCATTAAACTCATTTTCTATTGGAAGTTAAAAAACAATTTTGGTGGGGTTTTTGTTGTTTTGTTTTCAAGGAAGCAATATTTCCCATAAAGTGTGGCTCAGCTAATTACACCCTGATAATTGTAGAAAACAGCCAATACTTTTCCATATCAGTACTAATTCTTTGTCTGTACTTGGCCCTGTGAGACGTCATTAAACTGCTGACGCGGATGATCAAGTAATTGTATTTTGCCATTTGCCATGCTTTATAGATTTATTCAATTTTTGCAATAATGTCTTTCACTTGAAAAATGGAGAAGCCTAAATAAAAACTACCTAGAGAATCACAAAACAAATTAATTCTAATTATTTGTAAATACAGAGTAGTTGCTATGTTTATGAGAAAAATTTTAGTAAAAAAAGCTTTGCTTAAAATTTTTTTTTATGTGTTTTCCAAACTATACTTCCTTTTTCCCCTAAAGAGTCACAGTGTGAGTAAAAAGCTTGGACTTTACTATATTATTCCAATGTTTACAGGAAACTTGCATTATTTGATTGTTTTTTTAGATAAATTTATAATAGGAAGATAAAGTAAAATTTACATTTCAGGAAGGGTTTTATGTTTCAAGGATGGCAGAGTAACATATTAAACTAATATTCTTTCAGATAATAATTATAAGCTTTTAGAGCAAAAAAAAGTAATTAAAAGATAAAAAACAATTATTTGAAGACTCTCTAGTGCAACTCCAAATAGGCAGAATCTGGAAATGGAGAGAAGTCACTCATTTACCACCTATGAGAGAAACATCAGCAGTACCTATGTGAATAAAAATAATACATCTCTATTCACCTATAGTGAAAGAAACCAGTCAGATTTTTTAAAACTTCAATATTTTTTATCCCCAAGTAAACTATAAAGTATTGTCTTGTTAACATGATATATTTAATCAGTGATCAAAAAGTGTTAATTCCTGTTCATTCTCTAAAAAAATTTTGAAATTGTTTCATGAAGATGAAAGAGGATAAAATAAAAATTTCATGTTATGTGGGCATTTTGCTGAAATCTCAGCTATGAAAGAACTGATTTATTTTAATTTTTGACAGAATCTAAAAACCACAGAGAAGTGCTTGTTGGTAGGCATCAATATCAAAGAGAGATAACTGTGGGAAGTATTTAGCTAAAATGAGAGAATCTGATGAGATATAATTTTATTTTCAATCCCTGCAAAGTTAGAGTGTAATATTAGAACTACTTTATTGGTTTGCTTATGCCCAAAAAGATTAATCTTATGGCCTAATAGAAGGAAATAAATATTTGTAGTGCTAATCTTTACATCTTCTGTTTCAGAGGAACCCAAGGGGAAAACACACTGAAGATTTTAGGAAGAAACAATTTTAAATACAAATGATTTTCCAAGTTAATTTCAAACATTTCAGATACAGCATAGTATATCACCCGTGACCCAGAACACTTAAAAATAGTATCCATTTAAATGTCTGAAATTCTAAATGTTGAATTACACTATGATTGATAAAAATCTAGTGAGGATAAAAGTGAAATAATAGTAATAATTGTCATATCAGAAGAGAATGTAGGAGTGTATCTCATAAATGAGGTAATGATGATTAACTTAGGATATTCAAGCCAAGAAAGAATGAACTATAATGAAACACTGTAAGATGGACACATCTACTATATTTGAGGTTGCTGAAAAAACAATTTGCATAAATATTGAATATTTATACAAATTTTGCAAATAGCCTAAGCTAAAAATTATATTGTATGGGGTGAATACATGTCTGATAAAAAAAAGGTAATGACAAATACAAAATTCAGTATCATGGTTGTCTCTTGAGTCAGATAAAGAGACTAAATGAAATGCAACACAATATTAAAAACCAGGGTCTTGATAATATAATTCTTAAGCTAAGCAGTGTTTTCATGGCTGGCAATTCCATGGTATCATTTTATTATTATGCTTCATAGTATACATATGTGTATGCATATATATAACATACATATAGGATAAAATATCCCATATACTTCATGCATATTGAACAGTGCAAAAATTTAAACTTTGGTTTATGTATAACATTTTTATGATTTTGTTGAAAATTAGCATAGTTAGCAAATTTTTATGCACAAATACATAAAGATAATCAGATAACAAAAACTCAGATCGTGTGCACTTATACTTTTAGTATTTGAGAAAAGCTAGAATGTCTAGAAGAAAATTAATATATGCATTGTATACCAATAATACTTCTGACCAAGCAGTTTTCTCCTTCTTTTTGTAATGCATAGAATGTTATCATCTTTCCTGGCATTCAAATTTATTAAAAGTACAGATATAAGTTCTAGTTTTCTTCTTAAAAAATTTTAAGCTTTATTGCTAAGTAAGACTAACTCTGATAAGTATTGTTTAACTTAAAAATCCTAAAATAGGTTTGATTATATCTTAAAGAAAACAGATCTTTCAAAAAATAATGTTAATAAGAACATTCTACAGATAAACTCTTATTCAAGTCTTTTATTTTTACTTTCCATTTCACTTTTTAATGGGTCAAAAGAAATGATCACTTTAGTAATGATTCAACAGATCAATTTAAAACTTTTGTTAACATTTTGTCATTGATTGTATAGCAACTTTTATCAATTCTAATTGAATTAGAGAAATAAAACTAAGGGAGAAAATTTGTTTATCCACTGGTATTTTCTTACTACATTGTTGTGCTGTTTTATTTACAGTATATTATTTACTACTTGGTGAAAATGATAAACTTCAATCCCTTTGCCTGGAATTGTGACAAAATTGGAATTGGAACAGAAAACTATTAAAATGCTTCTAAGCTGATTAAAAAGCCAAGTTGGAAAAGAAAAATTGGGTTAAATTGTATTTCAGTTTTTGATAATATGGGACCAAAGAAAGTATTCAATATTAAAAGTTAAAATATTTTCATCTAGATTTGAAGACAATAGCACTGTCCACTGTATATTAACACATTACCCCCAAAGACTTCTGAATGCATAGAACTAAAAAGAGGCCAAATATCAAAGGGATATCAAATAAGATGGTAGGCCTCTGCCATTGCTGATGACAACTTCCAAATCCTCTCAGCTCTAAAGCTTTGAGATGAAAGAGCATCATAAAGGCTTCTGACATCTAAGTGTGATCTTTTTAAACATTATACTAATCCAGGCAAGAAATATATTTTGCAACAATATGTGTTCTTACAGTCAGTGTTTATTGGTTGACATACCTACTTAATTAAATTGTATCATTGAATAGCTTTCAACTATTAACTGTCTCTGACTCATTTACATCACACTTTTGAAATAAAAAAATGTTAGTTTTTGAGATTATATGTAAAATCATTTTCACATATTTTTGTCTTTTGCTTTTATCACATTTTGATGAATATAACCTGGTATTAATAATCATACTATTATATATGGTCTTAGTATTATATATGTATTAAATAATACTTGTTATATGTTATTTTTACTTCTAAATTTAAAAATATGATTTGCCCAAATTCCATGTTTATTTGTATTAATGCCCAAGTCTATCCATTTCACATGACTTTCCCAACCCTGAGTGTTACTCACAAATAGTAATTCCATAAAGGATTTAATTTAAATTTGTTTTGCTATATTGCAGTAATCAGAAATTCCTTTTCAGTTAATCAAAAAGTTATTAAGGCCTTAAAGTTGCCTGCAAGCTAAAAACAGGAAACAAATAATTATGCATTACTACTGAAAAGAAAATAGCATAACATTTAAAAAAATAATGTACTAAAGACAAAAGCATTTAAAGAATATTAGGGTATCTAGTTTACAGCTGAATAAAATAAAATTTTGTAAAAGCTTCAGATATTAAGTAGATAAATATGGATATATGTATAATATATAGTGGTACATGTATAATTAGAAAATAGCTAAAACAGGCAAGAAAAACATAAGAGGAGGAAGTGGAAAAAGAAAAAGAGATGTAAATCTTTATAGAAACTGATCAAAAGAGACCTATCCTTGTTTGTGTTTATAAATCTGCAATTGTATAATCTTCCCCATTTACTTTTTCATGCTGAGACTGATTTTCCACAAATGTAAAATAATCAGTTTTTTAATATGATGCCTTCAATATCCCACTGTATTTTTTTAATTTTGACAATATTTTAATATTCTGGGGAATTTCAAAATACTTATTTATATATGTTCAATATTATTATATAGTTATTAAACATGTTCAGTATTGTTGAATATTAAAAAACTTAAAGTTTGACTTTTACAGATAGCATTCAGTCATATGACTTCACAACTTAATCAGTCATTTGTTACTTTATATACATAACTCCGAAGGCCAACAGTGGAACAATATGAGTAATAAAATACGTAACTGTGATACTGAATTATAACTCATAGAATGAAGTTTATTCTGATTTAAATAAATGGATGGTAAAATTATTAGGCAAAAGTTTGAGAAAAATATAAGATATTAGCACATTCTCAAATTAACCCCCCAAAGGTGTTTATTAATCCAAAAAGAGAAAAAAAAATGCTGAAGTGTGAAGAATTCTTACAGAAGATGTCTAACCAGATGAACAAAGAACACCAGCAATAATGTGAAATAACATCATGTATTCCCTGAAGTGATTCAGTGAAAAAGAATATACCTTCTGTGGTAACCTTGCCCAAAATGTGTAACCTCAATCAATCTGATTATGAGAAAATGTCAGATCAACCCAGATTGAGGGACATTCTAACAAAATAAGTAACTAAAAAGTACTCTTCAAGTATTAAGGTCATGAAATACAAGGAACAACTGACGACTGAGACAGATTAGAAGAGCCTAAGGGGAAATATCAACTGAATATGATACGGAAGCCTGCACTGGATCCTAAAACAGAAATGAAAGGATATGAGTGAAAAACTTGATGAAATTTGAATAAAGACTTTAGTTTAACTGATAGTAGAATACCAATATTAATTGCTTTGTTTTGAATATTGCAGTGTGGTTATATAAAATGTTAATGTTAGGGTAACACATACATAGGAACTTCTCTGTTTGGCAAACTTGTAAGTCTAAATTTATACCTACATATATATGCATATATACATATAATGTATAATTATAAAATATGTAATATTTTATATATATTACATATCACCAACATGAGTATCTATATACAATAGCTTAAAGCTACTATGTTAAAGTTAATTTTAAATCAATTGAAATAAAATGAAATTTAAAATTAAGTCTTCAATCTCACAAGCCATGTTTCACCTGCTCAGTAACTTAATATGGCTAGTGGCTATTGTATCACACAGCATAGATTATTTAATATTTCCATTAATGCAAAAAATTCTACTGGACAGAACTATTCTGAAATATAAGAATGAATATAATAAAATAAATGATAAAAGCAATTTCATGGGATAGGAAGATTCTGCATATATAGCCCTTTTTAACCTTCTAATTCCCCAGGTAAGCCCTCCAAAAAAAGTGACGTGAGTAAAATTATCTCCTTCTACTATTTTAAGAACGGCCATGTCTACATTAACACCATTATATATGGCATTTGTGCAATGTGGACTATTGCAGAATGACTTTTAAATTAACTAGGAAAATATACCTTCCAAATCAAGATGGGAAGAGCAGCAGCATACATTCAAGAGAAGAATGTTTGTGTGGGGGGAAGGGGGAAGGAGGCGAGTGGTAATAGTACTACTAAAATAATAGAATTGACAAAGAAAGAACGGATAAATCAGTGGTGCCAAGTCTCTTGTTCCTTTTACTGGGTGTTGTCCTCAGTCAGGTCAGTGTCCTGTTGGGGATGATGAGCTTAATGATGAATGTGGTTATTAATAGCCCCCTGTATGATTTATAGGCTCTATTGAGCCACTGAAGAACCCACCTCCTATCCAGAACTAGAGTCAGAGAATGGGTTTCAGGTATTTTCTGAGCAGGATAAATGTAAGACAACCATAGCGGCCCTCTTTTGTGATGAAGACTCAGAATAGTTTATTGTCTGCCTCCTCCAGACTCATCCACGAGGACTGGTTAAAATCCGCAGCAATCTCATTCCTCCAAGGCTGTTACTGCAGAAGTAGCTGGCAACTTGCTGTCCTCTCTTTCAGTGTATTACTTATAGGATTGATACATAATGTTAGCAGTTCAATTGGTTTTCCTCTCTCTGGGTAACTAAGTTAGTAGAAACGAATGAACTAAACAAAGAAAAGTACAAGCAAGTGTTGGCCAGTGAGCCAGCATTTCCATTCACTTAAAATTACCAACTTTTAAATACATTTTCTCTCATTAAGCAATGAGACATAATCTACGTAGGAAATTTTCCAGAAATAAGTTAGCAGTTAGCTCTTACGGCTTCATCTTGTAAAATGAGATAATCACTAACAGAACTTTAAAAATCCCACATTCACCAGCTAATTATATGTGCTCTTAGTCAGATGAATGAATGAAAACACACTGACTTAATTTGTAAGAACTAGAAGAATAAAGATGTATTTAAAATAAATATATCTATAATGTATTTTGCAAGAAAACCAAGTATGTTCTAGTTTTTTCTTTTGTGCATAATGTAGTAGAAACCTAAATAATATTTACTAGAATAGAAAGACCATTCACAAACATAAACATCTATTCCATTTTATTATGTTAGTAATGTCCTGTTTACTCATGGGATTTTAATACCTTGTGATTTATACAGTCAGTATTTAAATATTTATGTAAAATTACATGTAAACAGGCCATATAATTCATCTGACAGCCACATTTTAATTATTCAGGATATACTGGTAAGGTGTTGGTTTTATTTTTTGTTCATAATTATTTGTTGCTCCACTTAAAGTGTATAATTTTTCCTGTTTCTGATAGCTAAAAGGAAAAAGGAGTATAAACTCTTCCATATCCTGGTCACAATTCTTTGCTGACATGATCCATTTATGTTCAATAATTTACCTCTCTTGTGTCACTCAGATCAACTTGGTATTCATATTTTTGAGTTACTTGACATTCATCAGAGCCTTGTTCTCTTCTTGGTCAGAGATTGAGGGGAAAAAGTACAGTCATAAATACAGGAGGCCCTGGCATGAATACACAAAGAACACTATTCATGGCAAAAATGCTGTGTCTAAAACATCAAATACAAGGTTCTCATACAAACAAGGAGAGGGTGAGCAAAAGAAAGATCAAAGCTCTTCAGTTAGGAGGTGAAAAGTTGACCATCCATGGTGGCTTAAACTAGGGACCAGTGACCAGTGTGGATCTTTGCGAGTACTGTGTAACTAAGGATACGTTTACTGCACAGTTCTTCCATCACGACATCTGCCACCTCTTTTCACGCAGTCAGGGAAAAGGAAAGCATGTGTCTTTCTATCACATACAAAGACCCTTGCATTTCCCTCTGTGGCCAAAGGTAGGCCCACAGGGACACAGGCAGTCAATACCTTTCAAACTTTTATCCTCACTTCAGGTGACATTTAGAAAATGGTAATTATGTTATCATAGTATGAAAAGGAATATTATCTTTCTATTAACAATTATATATTTTAATAAGTCACATTATCTCCAATAAGGAAACAGAACTGAGAAGATAGCATTTAAGTGATCGTTATCATCAATAATACAAATGAAAACAATATTATTCATTAAAAATTGTTTAGCCTTGTAAGCCAGTTACTGAGATAAGAACTTCCATTATTTCATTAAATCTTTGATACATCCTTATGAATAAGATATTATTATTATACGTTTTAGAGATAAGGAAACTGAAGCTCAAAGTAACACAGCTAATAAGTGATAATAAAGGCAGGTTTCAATACACGTCTATCTGATCTCAGAATCCAATTTAATAATATGACTGAACCATGGCTTTAATAGTCATTTAAAATGGTATCACTATTTGTATTTCTTCTCATAAGAACATAGCAAAGATGAAAAGCACTCATAAGAACAAATTTCAAATCATGTATTACCTGGAAAAAAGGTGTTTCATGTAATTTATGAAGCCTCATATTGTAATATGTTCCATAATACATTCTTCAGGAAAAGATGTAAATAGTTGAAGATCTGAACAAAATTCAGCATAATTCATTAAAACAATTATTTTTTAGGGCAGGCTAATAAAATGGGCATCTAACTAAAAGGCCTCACCTCACTATATTATGGTTTTCTTTGTTATAATGAACATTTTCATCTGGGGGGAGGAAAAAGCCTAATACGGAAAGAACAAGGCATGCTTGTTTATGAAATATATTTTTATCATCCAGTTTACTTCTGTACACTAAAATTAAATTTTAAATATTATTTAAAAAATATTAGTACTTATTCTCCATATATCTCTCACCTTCCCGAGATGAATTAGTTTTTAACAAGCTGTACTTTAAAAATTATATTTTACCTTCTCAGTGTAAGAATTGGCATTATTTAACCCACTTTTCTGGTCCATTAACGTGTCATGTCATGTCATTAAATTTGTTTTATGAGCTACATGTGAAAATTGTGTAAGTATATCCAGCACTTTATCTTAGCCATACAAGTCACGTACATACGCACTCACATATACACAGAGACACAGAGCCATCCTTTTAGACAGCCATTCACACTCCCAAAATATTCCTAATGCTCAGGTCAAATTTTATGGGTAGAAAAGGAATCAGAAGACCCTTATCGACACTATCAACATGTAATTTACTAAAATCAGTAATTATAGTCCTATTTCAAAAAAAGTAAAGAAAGAAACATGGCATTCAAATAGAGATATAATTATATGTCCTTCATATAATCTTCAAATCTGTGAAATTAAGTGGCCATGTGATTCTCAAAGACGTAGTGTACACTTCTTCACAGTTCATAATAATGCATATCCCTCAACTGTAAATTTAGTGCCTGGTAGAAAACAGTTTACTATAAAGAGACTTGCTTGATTGTCTACGCCCTCAATGCAGCAGTTAGTACATTAAATAAGGGCTTACTTAATATAACAAATTAATGGCAACATTCTTTAAGGAAAGAAAGGGATAATGAAACAAAGTAAACCACCTGGACCATAATATAAAGTTGTTTATTAAGAAAATTAGTTATACACACATGAAGTATTGATTTGCTATGAGGTATCATCTGCTGCTTATTTTGTTTTCTTTCAGGTACTCTATGCAGTTACAATTCAGGCTGCATGTTTTACATACACAAAATCCACACATCCTCTTGTTAGGACAAATTGCTTAAGTTAATCCCACATTTGTCACTAACACCTAATTACCTTAAAAATTAAGGATTCTAAAATGACTTTTTAAAAAGATCATTGTGTCACAAGATCTTTACATATTTTTATGTGCAATTTGATTTTCAGTATATTTTAATGCACTGTTTTCTTGTTGATTATTAAGATCATTCATCACTAAAATCCTCCTTTATCTTTATTATTTACTTCATTTGTTAGAATGCTGGAAATCTGGGGGGGAAATCTCTGAAATTAAGCAGTGCAGTAAGAAAACGTCTTCCAATGAGAATGCCTGTGTCCTCTGCATGATAATGACTTCAGTGGCAGACTACTGATTATCTAATTGTGATACTTTTTAATTAAATTCTGTAATCAAATACCTCAAAGGGCATATGATCACTTTGAAGTAATGCATTTCCTGTGTTTCTAATAAAAACCATGTCTAATACTTTATTTCTGTGGTTTAAAAGGTATTCCTAAAAGTAGATCCCATGCCTTCACAAAAAATACTGGTTTATATCCTCACATTTGACAGCTTAACATTTTCCAAATGGTCCCAAACCTTTCTTCATAACTTAGTATCTTTAAATAATAAGTCCCACTTCTATGACTTCATTTAGATCTTACTGTATGCCTAATAGAGAGTTTCCTCGATAAAAACCATCTTCCCATTTCTGTTTAAAACCCAGCGCCACCCCAAAATTTAAAATCCCAGTTATTCTTAATATTGTGTAGAATATTTGACCTTCTTAAGTTTTCTGCAAAATATATTAATTCTGTGTATTGTTTATTGCCTATTAGCAAATACTTTTATGTCTATTCTATTTCTTTATATATTCCAAGCATGTAGAATTGTGCCTAGAATACAGCAAACAACAAATGTTTATTGAATGGTTTGTATTTATATGAATAAATTAAATTTGCTTTAATTTTTAAGTTGTGCATGAATTGGGAAATATAATATTTAGTTAAAGTGATGTTACATTCTTTCCAGTTAATGGTACTACATAGATGGCATAATGGCAGGAGACAAGGTTGTAACTTTAGAGAAGGCATCAGTCTAATTAGCAATTTAATGTTCTCGAATTTAGAAACACTTCTTCCTGTAAATCTTTTGTCTTATGTTAGGATTGTGTATCTTCTAAACTATCCACCTCACACCTGGAAAAACCTCTGACTTAGGATCCCCATCAAATTAATCCTCCTTAATTCATCCCCAGTGCTAACACATTACCTTATTCACTGTATGTCCTTAAATATTTGAGTGGAAGAATCCACTTCATAAACCACTACAAATACATTGATTATCAGAAAAATCAACCTATTTCCTTTATGTCCTAAATAAAATAAAGCTATTTCCCTGTGTTAAGTTTATTATGTAGTGAGTTTCTCCTTAACGTCCATTTTGATATGTGTTATTGAGTCTTTCTAATATGAAAATATAACAGTATCTGCCCCTCGAATCTCCTCTGTATACCTTAGCTACAAAAAGAAAATTTTATTTTGTCTTGCCAAACCAGTCATCTTATTATCTGTCATCTATCATCATTTTCGGAATTTGGAAGCCATGTTACCCTTCCATTCTTACTACAAAGGCTAGGGAAAAGGGACCGAGCTGTTGGAAGGCCACTTCATTCCATCTGTAATAGGTGGTGGTGGTAGCAGTCATAAAAACCTTATTTACATCATATCTATTGTCTCTTGGCCATATTTGAAATTCACTAAGTTAGTAGAATTACAATACCCAATTCAAAAAATAGAATACACAAAACATACATGACTTGTGGTTTAAAGAAATGAACAAATGAAAACACACACTGCACTAGATAAGGCGTCATCATGAGATGGGGGCAGTCAAGCGAACAGCAGGCATCTTTTTACAGGGATCCGGTGGAGTGCTTGGTGAATATAGGATGTAAGTATGCAGCAGATTTAGGATACTACCAATGCCACTCAGTGGCTGCATTAGCTTCCTAGGGCCCTTGTAAGAGCCCCACACACTGGTTGCCTTAAAACGGTAGAAATGTATTCTCTCTCAGTCTTGGGAGGCAAGAAATTAATAATCAGGCTGTTGGCAGGACCATGGTTTTGTTTAAAGCTCTAGGGAAGGAGTCTGTTCTTACCACCACCAGCTTCTGGTGCCAGCAAACCTTGTCATTACTTGGCCTGTAGATGCATCGCTCAGCCTGCCTCCTTCCTCACACGGCTTTCCCGCCTGTGTGTCTATGTGCAGATGTTCTGCACTTAAGGACAGCAATCACTGGAGTAGGGTCTACCCTAGGCCAGTATGCGTGCATCTGAACTTGATCATATCTGCAAAGATCTCGTTTCCAAATAAAGTCACAGTCACAGTTTGGGGGATTAGGACTTCTACATATTTTGGGATTGGGAGGTGGAGGATGCAATTCAATACATAGCAGTAGATTCTGCCTTAGTGTCAGTAATTTCTTCTGTGAGAGAACTGTTAAATATATTAATGGTTTAGGCCTAACTGCCTTTTTTACTTCCTGTGCAGAGTTGCACTCTCTACCTGTAGAGGTTGATTGGTATGGGACCTATGGGAAGAACGAGAGAGGGTAAGGTCAGGTAGGGTGGCTGCCCAGAGAGGACACAAACTAAATTCAAGGCTATACTTAAAGCAGTAACCCAGGAAAATTGCTAATGTTCAAACTCAGTTTTTTCAGTGGTCTAACAGTACTCTGTGGGATGGAAAAAGGGAAACAAAGCCTCTTGTTTACAAGTGAGAAAAATGGGTGTGTTTTAGAAAATGGTGTATTTGTATGGATGAAGTGGTTTTGTTTGTGACCTGGGCTGTCAGGCTTTTGCTTTAACCAAATATTATCATGTGTATGTGTTGGTCATCATGATCCTGCACTTTCATCAGGCAGCTCTCAAACTGTGTTTTCAATTTGTAACTGTGTTCTCCTAGATGAACAAATTGGCATCCGAATACCAATGTATCACAGTGGATGTCACAACTATGGCCTAAACACAAAACCTTTGCTAAATGACTTTCCATTTTTCAGTTATAAATAAAACCATACCTTTTTTACTGGCTCTTCTAAACCCTTATTTTCTAATCAGTTGTTAAATTATTTGGCTCCCTGTGTGCCCTTCCTATTGTCCCCCTCCTAAGTCAGCTTTCCTCTACCTCTCACTCTGACTCTTACAAAGGCTTGATAATTGGCTTGCCAAAACCGGTTGTTTTTTTCTGCTCTAATTCATCCTTTAGAGTTCCACTTACAAATTGATCTCCCTAAAACACATCGCTGATCAAAATCCCCTGATCCAATTAAGAAAAATAAATAAATAAACTCTCCAGAATGTTTCAAAATGTGATCCAAGCTACTTTCCACTCACTATTTATAACCTTCGTGAAAGTAAACATATCTCATGCTTTTCCTTCCTCATCCATTTTCTCCTATAACTATCTCTTTTTAAAATAATGTGTCTTCTACATTTTCACTTGTTAAAATCCATCCTGTTTCCCATGGTTTGGCCAAAGAATACTAATGTTTTATAGTCCACTGAAATGCAGAGGAATTCCATCAAGACCACCCATGTATTAATCTATCCTTATAAATCAGTCCAATTTACTCCTGCTACAGAAATCAGTGCATGGTACTCTACAAGTGTCATTTCACATACAGCTACATAGACTGTACTCTGTGGCCATGAACATCTAATCTGAGGCTTGTGCAAGCCTACTTATAACTCAGTTTCTATGGGTTTTTCAAAGTATGTTTGCTAAGCATGGGAGTTACGTGTTGTCACGTATGATGAAATTCGTCATGCTTAACCTCACAGAGGTAGTCCTCAGACAAAAAGACGAGACACATTTCTGGCTTTTATTCCTTGAAGTTATTGTGTCAAAGATTTAGTTAGTATTTGACAAGCCTCTCTCTTACATCTATGGAAACATACATATACCTACATCATGACAGTGACAAGCAATAGAAGATAGTTTAGTGAGGGAGCATGAATCTCAAAGTAATATTCTTTTTGGAATAATGGGAACTATTAAAAGTTAAAAGAAGATGGAACCATTTGAAATGTTATCTGGAAGCAAGGAAATGCTGACCACACATTTCCATCTTAAGAAAAAAATTTTAAGTGACTCTATAGGATTTATGTGAGTGGTTGAGGGAAAGGCCAAGCTATAGATGGATACTTCCTTGAAAAAGCTCATAGGCTTAGAGTTGCAGGGGTTACAGACAAAAGGTGGCAGAGTGAGTGACGTGTAGATATTTGATCGCAGATGCCTGAAGACATGCGGAAGATTTTTGAAATAAAGAGTTTTGATAAGGAATGTGATTATTATGGAAGTTTTGTTGTTTGGAAAAAAAGGAAAATAGGGATTCTCCATAGTGAAATTATTAGTCATGGGCAGTATAGTAGAAGTGAGCTTCCTGGAAACTTAGAGAAAAGCTATTTGTTAGTGATGGAGGAGACAACCAAAGACCAGCCACTGGAGGGTGTGCTCATTTTCCAAACTCCTCACATCCTTTCAAATTACCTTCAGTCTTCATTTTTTATCACAATGCTCCATATGGTCACTACCAAGTGATAAAATTTGAAGAATATTTAATATTCCTTCATTTTGACTGGTGTCTGCACATTTCCTTGGTATTCTACAAAAATCAGCAGAACAATGTTACGGATTGAAGGGAATGAAAAGGAACAAAATTCAGGCATGGTGTACATAAATAATAAAGAAATCAAATTGGATTTGCAAAATGAATAGAAGGCTATCTATCCAATAGGCAGTTAGTTGTACAGAGTAAAAGAAATAAAATACATAAAATGCCTGGAAAAAGAATTAGTGCTCACCAAATTGTTTAATTTCTGATATAATCTATCATCTATTTATACAGTATATCCTATAGAATAATCTATTACATGGCAATTATTTTATAACAAATACTTTCATAAGAATAATAAGTAGGTTTTGTAAAAAATATAATCATGACCACTTATTATTCCATTACCTAAGATAGTCATTTAACAATTGGTTTGCAGTCTTCCATCTATATCTGTATTTAAGTCTATCTCTAACTTAATCAATATATTTATATAGTTTTCAGTATTTCATCTCATCACTCTTTTCCTAGTAAATTTCCTTTTTCTTTTATATTGTAGCCCATTCATTTATTTTGTAGCCCCACTCATTATCAGTGATGAAATTTTACTTAAAAAAAAAACATTTAACACTGCTGCTATGACTATTATTTTGCCTTTATTTTTGGTATAGATTTCAGGAATTTTTAAAGAAATCTGAGTTACACTGAGTCATAGAGCATGTACATTGTCAATTTTACTAAAATTTAGTAGTTTACTAAACTGTTAATTGAATTTAGTCAAATTATTCCAAAGAATTATAATTGCATCTCCCAGCAGTGCATTAAAGTTTCTGTTGCTTCGAATTCTTGTGTGTTAGACTTTCTAAACTTTCCTGTTTCTGGTGGAAATGAAATCATATCTCATTCTAATTTTAACTGAATTTGATTGTTACAACTGAAGTTGAACATCAATGAATATGTTCATTTTCTATCTGTATTTTTATCCTGTTGATTGCCTGATTTTAGCTTTTGCCAATTTCCCTTTTGAGTCATTAGTGTTTTGAAACTGATTTGTAGAAGTTCTTTATACATTCTGGTCACTAATAATTGTTGCTTATATGGATGCAAATATTTTCTCACTGACTAGCTTATTTCCTTTACTTATGGTATACTTAGATAAAGGAAGTTTTATGTTTTAATATAAAAATGCCACTTTTTAAAGGCTTGTGCTGCTTTCTATGTTAAGAAATACATAACAAACAATCTGGTCATGCAGATACTCTACTTTTTCTCCTGATAGCTCTAACTTTATGGTTTTAACATTCTTTAATCTCTAGTAGCTGAATGTTTGTGTTTGGGGAAATTATTCTGTTGCTTTTTTTCTTTTAAGCTTAGATAAATAATTGTTCCAATACCATTTCATAAAAACATCATAATTTTTCCAGTAATCTGCAGTATAGATGTGGGGCTGTTTATAACATCTCAAGTGTTACTTTGGTTTATTTATCTTCCCCACTGTCAATACCACATTTCCTCATTATTATATTTTGATAGTATAATCTGGAAAGACAAGGTCTATAACCTTCTGTTTCTTCAAAACATAATTAGTTATTCTTGTTCTGCTTTTCCTTACACATTTTAGAATCAGTATTTCAAGTTCCATGAAAAACTCAGCATTTTGATTGAAATTGCCCTAATTTCATAGATTGTTTTGAGGGATAAATGAGAACTTTACCATATCGATTCTTCCTGCCAAAGAACATGGTTGTCATTTCACCAGTTTAGGTCTTCTCTATATTTTTAATAAAACGTTTCCTCATGATATTATGGAATTTGTTATATTTATTCCTTGGCAATTTATATTTTTGATTCTACTCAAATAATATAATTTATATTCTATATATTCTAAAGCATTATGACTGGAGAATAGCAGTGCAATTTTTAAAATGTATTCAAATTAAATAAAAATGCTTGCTGAACTAGTTTTTAATAATTGCTATTATGTACCCTTTTGTTAGATCATCTCAAATAGACAATCAGTAGAAATAATAATGCCAAACAGTTATTATTGTCCTACTCTTGCCCAGTAAACCTGACCTGTGTACTTTTTAGTATAACAATTATAACATGTTTGAGAAACTATGTATCCAGACACTTTAGTATCATTAAATTTAATTCAATATACATATCACATGTCCTAAGAGAGGTCCTAACAAGATATTAGAGATTACCACTTATGGATGAATTTAGTAGAATAGATAGCGTTTATTTCATTCATTGCAGATAGGTTTATGTATTTCCCACTCCTTGTCAGTGCCCACTTCTTATTATGAGATGTAAATTTTTGTGGTGAGATTTAGATTGTTATGGTGATAGAAAAGAAATTGAATTTAGAGGTAATGATCAATGATAGTACAATGTGGAGAGGTGCTTCATACATATTTATTTTATGAAAACAAACTCTCTGAGCTAGTCTAGAGTTTTTTTTTTTTGCTGCTGTATGGGAATCAAAGTTGCCCACAATTTTGAAAATTAAATAGTAGAAATCTTTCTCCAGTAATTTATACCAGCAACCTATAAATAACAGGAATCCAGGGCTGGGTACAGAGGGTAGTGAAAGGTTGGGAGAACTGTCAAATGTGAATAGTGATTGTGCCATAGTGAGTATATGCCCCAGAATCATGCAGACCCTTTGTTCTCTGTAAGCTCTATGACCCTTCATTTTCTTATCCCTAAAACTGTGGTGATTCTATGTATGCTTTATTATGAAGATCAAATAACATGATACAGATGTCACCTCAGAACCTGACACATAATAAGCACCCAGAGATGTGAGAAGTGTAACCATATTACAATTTACAGGGCAGAAAACCTTACCATAGACAATTCATTACCTCAACCAAAACAGAGGCAACAAAAAAAAATTATAATTATAGGATTATCTTGAAATAGCAGATTTGCAAGGTCCTATGGAATTGAACTTGTTAAAGATATAAAAATATGTAGATTTATCTAATGTTATTAGCATATTTATGTTGTAGGTTTTTCCTCTTCACACCTCAGTCTTATCTTCAACCTCTTTCTTCTTTGCCCATAATACCCGAACCACCTCTCTGCCCCTTGAGCATGTTGACAACAAGTATGTTTCACATTTTGGCCTACTTCAAGTGTTTATTTCCCTGCTGTAATATGGCTAAATCCCTCTTAGTTTTAGCCCTCAGTCAGATATCATTTTTTTCATTGAGACCTTTCCTGATAGCCCTGTCTAATATAAAACTTCCTCACTAACATTACTTTCTATTACATCACTCTGTTTATTTCCTTTGTAACATTTATGACAACCTAAACATTCTTCTTAACTTACTGATTACATCATTCCACCTTACCAAACTATAAGCTCCTTATTGTTATTGATCTTTTCTGATTCATTCTATAGTTCCAGTGCCTACAATAACACTGAAAAAAGAAATTTAGGCAATTGTGCCCATACGCTAATTTATCATTAGATTGAATAGGAATTTGCTAGAACTCTTCTAGTAATTTTGATCTTGACTTCTTAGAGACTGATTAGTTCCTAACATGGATGCAACATCTATTTCCATATGGAAATAGATATACATAAACTATGCAGAAATAGCTATTTCTGTTCAGAAATACACACACTCTACAAATTGTTTCTGATAGTCTTTTCAGGATTATATTTAACTTAAACAAGTAACACTTAAAGTAAATTAAAGATAAAATTAAGAGCACATATTGCCTAAAATATTATTCCTATATTTTTGTCTGTAACCATGCCCACATAATGTAGTTGTTAATTAATGGCCTTTTGTAATGTTTGATATCTTCAACCAAAAAACAAGAAGGAGCTTTTCCATGTGGGTTGTACAGGGCAATATGACTTTTTGAAAAAGTGCTACTGAATTTGTTTAAACCATCTGTAATCAGACTGTTTATCTCACACATAATTGTCTAAATATATTCCTTTTAAAATTGAAATTCCAGAACCTTGCTGGAAAATATACAATAAAACTGCATCCAACACATTGTAGTTTCTCACAATGCAAAATTATAGCATTTGACTTAAAGAAGAAATATCTAAAAATAATGAGAGACAGACAGCAAAGTATGGCAGGTAGGCTGAGATAAGTAGTGAGAAAAAGTAACTGCCAAATAAATAAATGAGTTCCTCATTTACCATATTAGAGTTTATAAAATCTTTAAACATTAAACTTAACAAAACTATAAGACTGTTAGCAAAAGTCAGTGCTTCTCAAATGTTACACATTATATTATTTCTGATTGATTTTGAAGTAAATTATTTTAAAAGTTAAAAGGACACCCCAGTGGGTATCTCCCTCTATATAAGGAAGCTCTCTATCATATCTAACCTAAATTTCACCTCCAATGATTCAGTCAATTCCTTTGTATTATGATGATGGTAGTGTTGAATAACAGATTGCTATCTTTCTATAAAATAATTGGACCTGAAGTTAGATGTGATCTTAAGATCGTTATGAAGTTGAGTGTTTGAAAGTAATGAAATTCTCATTGACCTATAGAAGCTAGAATTCTTGCATCAATATGGATTTACTTGAAGATATAACAACAGAGAAATATGAAGTAATGAGGGGAAAGATGGTGTAGTGCAAGGACCTCTGAGAAACTCCTTCTAGTTACCAAATTTTTCTCCTTAAAAATTAGCATTCAAAACTCATAATAAGGGGGGATGCTCAAGATTGAGGCGTGAGTAGGGCGGTGGAAATCTCCTCCCAAAACCATATATATTTTGCAAATACAGCAAATACAACTATTCCTAAAAGAGAGACCAGAAGATACAGTACAACAGCCAGGCTACATCTACATCTGTAAGAACTCACCATCTGACGAAAAGGGTAAGATACAAAGCAATGAGCCGGCAGGACCCGAGCACTCCACCCATTCCAGCTCACTGGCAGGAGGAAAAGAATCAGAGTGGGGAGGGAGTGGAAGCACAGGACTGCTAAGTAACCAGCCCTAGTAATCTGCACCGGGAACACAGATACACATTGCATGGAGTACTGGATATTTGAGAAAGGGAAAAGTAAAATCTGAGACAGAAACTGCGAGCGGGTCCCCACAGCCGTCTCCCTTGGGACAAAAAAAAAAGCAGATATTTTAAAGAAAGGGACAAGGGTTTAACAGGTGGACAAAATTGTCCCAGCACACTCAGCCCAGCAGGCTGGAATCTTAAGGAACTTCAGGCGCCCTAACCCCCTAGGTGGCAATGCAGCCTGAAGCCCTCACCGCAATGAGCAGCCTGCCGTTCATTCACCCCTGCTGGTGCTGCAAGCAAACTGGCTGACCCGCCACTACTATGGACCAGCCAGGGAGCAGCCCCACTGACAGCAAGCATGCAGAGTCTTCTCCCAGCATGCAGCTAATCGGGCCAGACCCAGAGGCTGATGCCTATGCGCAGCTGCCCAACACAGGCAGAGGAAGCTGGCAAAAGATCTGGAAGGCACAAAGGCATGCCGTTCTCACAGAAGAACACAGCCAGCACATCTGCAAACCCCCGAAGTGCCCTAGGCTATCCCAAGGGCCGCCCTACCCACGGCAGCTCAGGAAATTAACCCAGAGATTGCTCCCTGTGTATGGGTAATGGGCACAGGCAGCAGAGAAGGGCAAGGCAACCAGCAAGCAGGAAGGGACTGTGTTCTCCCAGCGGACACATACGCCACTTGCTGGCGATCACTTCTATCGCCATGAAAAGGCAGAAGACCCTGGTCCAGTCCAAAATTACTCAAACAATGCCAGAGAGAGAACCTGGTGAGATAGATATAACCAATATTCCTGAAAAAAAAAATTCAAAATAAAAGTCATAATCATGCTGATGGAGCTGCTGAGAAACATACAAGAGCAAAGGGATGAAGTCTGGAGGGAGATAACAGAAATGAAACAATCAATAGAAGGACTTAAGAGCAGACTGGATGAGGAGCAAGACACTGTTAATGGAATAGAAATCAGAGAACAGGAATAAAGAGAAGCTGAGGCAGAGAGAGATAAAAGGACCATTAGGAATGAAAGAATATTAAGAGAACTGTGTGACCAATCAAAACGGAATAATATTCACATTATAGGGGTACCAGAAGAAAAAGAGAGTGAAAAATGGATAGAAAGTGTCTTTGAAGAAATAATTGCTGAAAACTTCTCCAAGCTAGGGAAGGAAACAGTCTCTCAGACCATGGAAACCCACAGATCTCCCAACACAAGTGACCCAAAGAGGACAACACCAAAACATATAATAATTAAAATGGCAAAGATCAAAGACAAGGACAGAGTATTAAAGGCTGCCAGAGAGAGAAAAAATCACCTACAAAGGAAAACCCATCAAGCTATCATCACACGTGTCAACAAAAACCTTACAATCCAGAAGAGAATGGCATGATATATTTAATGCAATGAAACAGAAGGGCCTTGAACCAAGAATACTGTATCCAGCAAGATTATCATTTAAATTTGAAGGAGGGATTAAACAATTTCCAGATAAACAAAAGTTGAGGGAATTTGCCTCCCTCAAACCACCTCTACAGGGTATTTTAAAGGGACTGCTCTAGACGGAAGTACTTCTAAGGCTAAATACATGTCACCAGAGAAAATAAAGTCACAGCAAAGCAAGCAGACAAACCAAATACTAACTAAAGGCAAAAAATAAAATCAGCTATCCACAAAAGCTGTCAAGGGAAACAAAAGAGTACAGAATAAAACACCTAACATATAAAGAGTGGAGGAGGAAGAAGAAGGGAGAGAAATAAAGAATCATCAGACTGTGTTTAGAATAGTATAATAAGTGAGTTAAAATTAGACAGATAGTAAAGAAGCTACCCTTGAACCTTTAGTAACCATGAATCTAAAAGCCGGAAATGGCAAAAAGTACATATCTATCAATAATCAACCTAAATGTAAATGGACTGAATGCAACAATCAAAAGACACAGAGTAATAGAATGGATAAAAAAGCAAGACCCATCTATATACTGCTTACAAGAGACCCACCTCAAACCCAAAGACATACACAAACTAAAAGTGAAGGGACAGAAAAAGATATTTCATGCAAACAATAGGGAGGAAAAACCCAGTGTTGCAGTACTTGTAACAGACAATATAGACTTCAAAACAAAGAAAGTAACAAGAGATAAAGAAGGACATTACATAATGATAAAGGGGTCAGTCCAATAAGAGGATACAACCATTATAAATATCTATGTACCTAATACAGGAGCACTGACATATGTGAAACAAATATTAACAGAATTAAAGGCAGAAATAGAATGCAATGCATTCATTTTAGGAGACTTAAACACACCACTCACTCCAAAGGACAGATAAACCAGGCAGAAAATAAGTAAGGAAATGGAGGCACTGAACAGCACCCTAGAATAGTTGGACCTAACCGACATCTACAGAACTCTACACCCAAAAGCAGCAGGATACACATTCTTCTCAAGTGCACATGGAACATTTTCCAGAATAGACCACAAACTAGGCCACAAAAAGAACCTCAGTAAATTCAAAAATATTAAAATTCTACCAACCAACTTCTCAGATCACAAAGGTATAAAACTAGAAATAAATTGTACAAAGAAAACAAAAAGGATCACAAACACATAGAGACTTAACAACATGCTCCTAAATAATCAATGGATAAATGACCAAATTAAAACAGAGATCAAGCAATATATGGAGACAAATGACAACAACAGCACAATGCCCCAACTTCTGTAGGACGCAGCATAGGCAGTTCTAAGAGGGAAGTATATAGCAATCCATGCCTATTTAAAGAAGGAAGAACAATCCCAAATTAATAGTCTAAAGTCACAATTATTGAAACTGGAAAAAGAACAAATGAGGCCCAAAGTAAGTAGAAGGAAGGGCATAATAAATATCAGAGAAGAAATAAATAAAATTGTGAAGAATAAAACAATAGAAAAAGTCAATGAAACCAAGAGCTGGTTCTTTGAAAAAATAAACAAAATAGATAAACCCCTAGCCAGACTTATTAAGGAAAAAGAGAATCTACACACATAAACAGATTCAGAAATGAGAAAGGAAAAATCACAATGGATGCCAGAGAAATACAAAGAATTATTAGAGAATACTATGAAAATCTATATGCTAACAAGCTGGGAAACCTAGAAGAAATGGACAACTTTCTAGAAAAATACAACCTTCCAAGGCTGACCAAGGAAGAAACATAAAATCTAAACAGACCAATTACCAGCAACGAAATTGAATTGGCAATCAAAAAACTACCCAAGAACAAAACCCCCAGCCAGATGGATTCACCACTGAATTTTATCAGACATATTTGGTATTGGCACAAGAACAGACCCACAGACCAGTGGAACAGAATGGAGAGTCAGATATTAACCCAAACATATATGATCAATTAATATATGATAAAGGAGCCATGGATATACAATGGGGAAATGACAGCCTCTTCAACAGCTGGTGTTGACAAAATTGAATAGCTCCATCTAAGAGAATGAAACTGGATCATTGTCTAACCCCATACACAAAAGTAAATTCGAAATGGATCAAAGACCTAAATGTAAGTCATGAAACCATAAAACTCTTAGGAAAAAACATATGCAGAAATCTTTTGGACGTAAACGTGAGCAACTTCTTCATGGACATATCTCCCAGGGCAATGGAAACAAAAGCAAAAATGAACAAGTGGGACTATATCAAGCTGAAAAGCTTCTGTACAGCAAAGGACACCATGAATAAAACAAAAAGGCATCCTACAGTATGGGAGAATATATTCATAAATGACATAACTGATAAGGGGTTGACATCCAAAATACATAAAGAGCCCACACACCTCAACAAACAAAAAGCAAATAAGCCAATTAAAAAATGGGCAGAGGAGCTAAACAGACATTTCTCAAAAGAAGAAATTCAGATTGCCAACAGGCACATGAAAAGATACTACACATCCCTAATCATCAGGGAAATGCAAATTAAAACCACAATGAGATATCACCTCACACCAGTGAGGATGGCCAACATCCAAAAGACAAACAACAACAAATGTTGGCGAGAATGTGGAAAAAAGGGAACCCTCCTACACTGCTGGTGGGAATGCAAATTAGTTCAACCATTGTGGAAAGCAGTATGAAGGTTCCTCAAAAAACTCAGAATAGAGATACCATTTGACCCAGGAATTCCACTCCTAGGAATTTACCCTAAGACTGCAGCAGCCCAGTTTGAAAAAGACATATACACCCCTATATTTATCGCAGCATTATTTACAATAGCCAAGAAATAGAAGCAACCTAAGTGTCCATCAGTAGATGAATGGATAAAGAAGATGTGGTACATATACACTATGGAATATTATTCAGTCATAAGAAGAAAACAAATCCTACCATTTGCAACAACATGGATGGAGCTAGAGGGTATTATGCTCAGTGAAATAAGCCAAGCGGAAAAAGGCAAGTATCAAATGATTTCACTCTTTTGTGGAGTATAAGAACAATGAAAAACCTGAAGGAACAAAACAGCAGCAGACTCACAGAACCCAAGAATGGAGTAACAGGTACCAAAGGGAAAGGGACTGGGGAAGATGTGTGGGAAGGGAGGGATAAGGGGAAGAAACGGGCATTATAATAAGCACCCATAATATAGGGAGGGTGGGCGCAGGGACTGCAGTACAACACAGAGAAGACAAGTAGGGATTCTATAGCATCTTACTATGCTGATGGACAGTGACTGTAATGGGGTATGTGGTGGGGACTTGAAAATAGGGGTGTCTAGTAACTGTAATGTTGCTCATGTAATTGTACATTAATGATACCAAAATAAAAAACAACAACAACAAAAAACTAATAATGAGCAACTGAATTCATAGTGTCAACCACTTTTGACAGTAAAGTATCCACATCTGATGCATGGGGAGGGTTATTCTGGAATGTGCTTCTATTTAATATTAACAAATATAAAATTGGGCATTGATATGACCTGATGATTTGCTAAAGAAATTTAGAACTGAACCTACCAATTTTCCATAGCTGGAGTTGCTATTTTCTGTGTTGTTATAAGGTATTAAGAAAGGACAAGATTTCAATACACATCTATTCATTCCATAGATTAACCTACTAATTCCTATAAAACGATTGTGGTCGTTATATGAGAATATGGTTGTCACATGTGCATTTTTAGATGTTAAGGAAAAACCATTTTCTTGTTCTTTTTGAATTCCTTCTAACAAGAAAGTTCTTTCAGCTATTGAAGGAAAGATTCTTCCTTCACTTTATTATTACATTGCTCCCTTATATGTAAGGCAGAATGAATTTGCTGAATCCTTTGGTGGGCCATTCTCTTGGTGATATTGCACAAAACTGTCATCAGAGGGCCCTTTCCCTCCCCATCCTTTCTAAGTTAGCCCTCTGGCCTGTTCCAGTTCTGAGGAGATCACTGTGCTAAGTTCATTTCAAAGCTGCCTTTGGCTCTGGGTCCAAGTTGACTCAGAAAACTAGCCTTAATAGTAATAACATTAATCCTTCATTTAACCCAGTAGGTGTCTTGAAACCCTTATGTTTTATGGAACTACTTTCAAGCAGCCTGTAAGATGCCTCCACAAAATATCTTGTATAATTTCTTCCAGGTTCTAATTGGTAGAATATAGCAATATTGCGGGAATGGCCTTCCATGTTAATTTACAAAAGACTGGCTTCCTTCTTGCTAGCTAATAATCTGCAAAGAACAATTTAAGAATGAATATTGACTGCATTTTGTGATTAAGTACTTGCAGAATGTGTGGGTTCTAAAGAAATTTAAAATGTCTCAGATGATGCCAGGTTTCTAGTCAGGTCAGTCACTGAGTTGTTTTGGGTGCCATTATTAGAGATGGGGAATGCACAAAACAGAGAAAATTTGGAAAACTTTAATAATTCTGGTTTAAAAATTATTAAATATGATGTGGCAGGTATGCACATGGACTTATTCTTCAGGCAGATTGATATTTGAGTTTGCATTGTCAAATGAACTTCAATCCTAGATGTATGTATTTGTAAATTAAGAGCATGTTAAAATGATAAGAATATGTGGAATCTCTATAGAAGTGAGAAAGCAAAGAGTGAGAAGCAAAACAAATATGCAAGGGTTGGCACTAGAGAACAGACTCATATAGATACTTAAAATGCCAAGAAATTTAAAATGAAGAGAGAATAGTACCAGGGAAGGCAAGAGAGTAAGCACTTGGAAAATAACATACTCTGGCCTTTGTTGATGCTATTGCAAAAACAAAACAAACAAAACAAAAGTCTTTTTTTGTATAAAATGTGTATTTTCCCTTACTAATTTTAAGGTTTTTCTCTGTGCTTCATTTATTTATTTTTCGTGGGGGGTGCAGTTTTAGTCTGATATAACTGTATGTGGATTTAATTTAATTTATCATCTCCTGGTGTCATTTTCTGCTTCTTAAACCATTATTTTTTTAATATTCCTCCATCATTATAATTCTGAATGCAACTTCTTTTTTACTTATTTTTCTTACCTGAAATTATTTTAGCCATATTTTGAAAATATCTTTAGTTGTGTTCAGATTTTGCAACTCTGCGTCTTTCTCAGATGCAGATAAGTGACAAATTTTCCAATTATCTTTTAGTTTATGAATTCTTTATTTAGCTTTGTTCAATCTACTATTCACTCTGTCCATTAATTTTTCTGTCTAATGAGTACATACCTTTTAACATCTAGACAACCCATTTGTTTATTATTTTCAAGTTTGACAAGTTTTTTTCATTAACCTTGATCTTTATCTTTCATGTTTTTATTTGTGTCTTTTATTACTGTAAACATGTTTATTTTACTTTTTTTCCTAGATAGAATTTTCTGTTATCTAGTAATTAAAGTGTGACTCATCCTTTTCAGAATACTTGCTGATTGTAATTCATGGTTAATTATTTCCTCATGAATTTTACGTTTTTTATTCTGAGCTCTTCTTAAGTGGGGATATTTCTTTGGTCTTTGATCAGCCCGTGGTGCCTGCGTTGTGAGATAGTCCCTCCATGACATTTGGTGTTTTCTCCTCTGAGACATGCCAGTGATTTTTATGTTCATTTTTCAAATTACATGCACTGTAGCATATACAATTTAAAACTATAAGTAGATTCAAAACACCAACTCAAGATAATGATGCTTAAGGGAGATATTTGGTCTTTCACCAAAGTCAAGCACAAAAAAAACTATTTTTCATATTACTGTACAAGTACCCAGGCATTTTGTGCTCCTTTTTCCAGTCCCTATAGAAAGTCTCAGTTCCATCTTCAAGTCTCATATACTTACAGGACTTAGTCTTATCTCTGATTCCCTCATAACCACAAGTACCCAACACCCTCAGCATTATAAGAGCCAATGTTCCCACAGCTGGTGCTGTTCCAGTGTTAGTTTACATGCTTATGACATTTTATTTCTCATGTGTGGATTTCTCTTAGTTTCTGTGAATCCAGTTCTGCATTAAGTCCTTCAGCTTTATTATGCCTCGCATTTACTGATATTTAAGTAGAAGGAAAATAACATATTTTTGGTTAACCATTGTGCCAGAACTAGAAGTTAAAGCACTTCAGATTCCTCAGCATTCAGTTTCTGTACAGAGAGCTTGTATTCAAAGTCTGCCGTGCCATACCTCTGAGGTCAGGCTTCTTCCTGTCTGTGCCTTGTAGGCACAGGGGCACCAGCTACCTGTCTCTCCTAATTCAGTCCCCGTGTTGTTTTTTCCATATTTTTTGTGTTTTCTAGCCTGTTATTTTTCTTCCAGGAACAAGAACTCAACATAACTGCAGCATTTGGTTACAGACTATTAATATACCAGTCTTAAAAGATAATTTAAGATAAGAATGTTTCCATGCATGAAGATTCACAATACATCTGCAGTCACCAGTGTGATATTTTTTCTTCCTCTTCCCCAGGTGAGGAACAGGCCTTGATTTTTTACTGGTGGCTTTTATTATTCAAAAAATTTAAGTGAGCCAGATAGCACTGAAATGAATGTATGAATCAGGTCATGGAACACGAGCTCCCCCGTGCAGGAGTGAACAGCCCCTAACCAGCTGCAGCAAGACAGCTTACAACTATGGATTTTTTCAGTTTATTCAACAGGCATATAAGAGCTTGTTTCACATGGCTAAAGTTTGGCTATTAATTGCCAAGTATATTTAGAGTAAATTTCAAATTTTCCCTTCACTGTAAATGATAACAAACTTTCAGTAATATAACCTATTTTCTGTAGTCGATTTGATTTAGATTATAATGCTTAAATGACCCTGGTCTGAAGAGAGTGAGCAATATACAGAAATCTCAAGACATCCCATGTCCGATTTAATTTCTGGTAGGTTTTACAAATTTTTAGCCAACTGCAACACAAGTGTGGATATGTATTTGATGACCAATTGTCTATTTTCCTGTGAATGTATGGAAGATGTTCTGAACTTCATAAAGGTCATGCTACTGGCAATGGTCCTGGGAAGCAGTCTGATGGGATTCAACCCCATCTTCAGTTTCCAGTAAGAAAAATACCTTCGCAAGTGTGATTTTTGTAGATAGTTACTAGGCTTCAGTTTTAAATGGCTCAAAAAGCACCCAAAGTCTGCCCCCTACTTTCAAATTTGTAACATAAATTTAATGTTTGTTTCATCTTCACAACTTTTTACAGCTTTCCAGGTTGGTTTGGCTCCAGGGAAATTGATCCACTCTTTTTCTTTACTAATGCACGGAAGAGGACAAATTGATTTTTGTGGTGGTGCCTGCATATAGTGAAAGTCTAAAATACGCAGATTTCCAAGGAGTCTCAAAGACACCATTATGCACAGAAATAGCCTTACTAATGAAAAGCTGTCACTACTTTTGTTTCCTCAGACTTCATCCGTGATTTTACCCTCTTAGATAACTTTCATCCAGTCAAAGCTTTCATGTCACTTCCTTTGGAAATGACAGTGTCTAGGCTTAAAGTCATAACTTCCATCTTTTAGAGACAAAGAAGGATTTTTCTAAAGGAATAAGCCAGATTAAGAAATTGAGGAGTCCTAAATAGGCCTCCCCTTATTTTCTACATAGAGGAATATAATGAATGAGACAGACCCACAAAGTGCCCTGTTCTTTTGGAAAGGTATTATGTACCACAAACCTTCAACCAGACCATCTAAAATTCAGTCAAGATGGAGATTACATTTTTAAGCCATTCTATTGTTTTGCCATCCCCATAACTTTTAGAGGGTAAGTTAAATAGCCACTGATATTTTGAGCTTAGTTTAGGATTGTCATGGCTCTAAATTGATTACTTAATCATGCACAACATGCAGGAAGTAACTCCTGTGTACCTAAAAAAATTAACACTACAAATGGGAGATGTTTTAAAAATCCTCTCTTTTAAAATAAAACATACCATAGTTTGAAGATGTATTTACATGGAAAATTCACATTACACTTATGAAAATGAAGGGACTTAGGTGTTCTACTTCCTGATGATGTCATAGGCACAGATATGTTATCGCAGTGTGAAGATCATTTTGATCACCTCGAAGATGCAAGTTCAGAATTGTTTGTTGTTTGTCAGATGCACATAAATGACTCAGACCCATCTTTTGAGAAGCATCCTGTCCCTGCCCCACTGTTAGTGAATCTATTGCTATCCCTATGCTATTCAGAAATATCAGGTCTTTTGTATTAAGGCATCTACTTAATTATCATTTAGGCTCAATTATTTTTTTCAGATAATTATTTGTAGATATCTGGGGGAGAATAAAAAATAAGTTATAAATAAACTTTTATGTCCTCTGGAATTTTGTTCTTTTGGTCGGGGGGGGGTTGATTATTCTTATTTTAATGGTAGACATGATACTGCAGTCGGTGATATGCCAGTGCCTAGTACCTTAACATTTAGTTGGCTGTTTGCTGTGTGACCTGATAAACAGTGTTGATAAATACTGGGTTACATCCTAGTTTTACAAGCATGATGATTCCTCCCCTCTCCCTCTGGGGTCGCAGCATTATCAGTGATGGGGCACATGGTACCTTATTTCCTTAAGGATAGATAGCTTGAGGAGCTATTTGTGAGCCAAACACTGCATCACAAATGGGAGATTATACATGGAGTTCAAGTCTGTGAAGCCAGTGAGCACTCTGAAAGAGCTGTGATCCACTCTATAATCAGGACTCTCACTTAATGAGAGCTATTCATACATCTAGGGATGAGACTCCTGAAAGACCTAGCTTGAGTCTTTAAACCATTTTTGCTTTATTGTAGAGCTTTTATTACCATTTCTTATGTTACAAAGACTCAAGTATGGCATTATGAATGGCTCGTGGGAGTTACCATTCTTAGGAAAGGTAGCACCCTTCTGTCATTCACCAAACAGAATCGAACTTCCCTCTGAGTAGAATTGGGAGCCCATATTTTTAGTAATTCTATTAGAGAATCTTGAAATTGATGAACAAGAAGTGAGACACGTCCTAATTTAACAGATGTAGGCTTAATACAGCTTTGCGGTTTTGATGTGGATTCGTTTGTCAAAGGCGAAGGCACAGTTTCTATCATGAGTGTGAAACACAACCGAGTATCATTTGAAGCCTGTGTTGGTGTGAAAAGGGGCATGTGAAAATACAACTCTCCACTGCCTGTCATCTCTATGAACATTGTGGACTTGTTTCAATACGTTTCTTTCATGTGTTCCATGAACATGACATCACATCATGTAAGCGTATTGCCTTTAAAAGGCACCAGGAGCATGAACATGCTCACAGAGAGCAACTGACAGTCCGGCCTGTTCTTCTTTAGCTACAGTTCTTCCATATTCTTTACTGCATTTAAAACAATCTAATGGGACAATATAAGGCTGGGGTTATCTATTCAAGTTGTTTTTGGGGTATAGCATAGAAGCAAGCAGATTTTTGACTCTTGAATATCTCTACATCTACCCTGACTATTTTTAAACATTTCAAAGATAAATTCCTGGAAGTTTTTTCATGGTCATAATAAAGAGATGTCTTACATGTGAAGTATTTTTTCATCTGTTTTAAAAATTTGACTCACCTATTTACAGTTTTTGAAAGTCCAGGAAAATAAATTTGGGAGTTACATAATTTAATACAAGACATCAGCATAAAATACGGGTACAGGTATGAAATGGCTTGATCAATCATCTCTCTTTTCTTTTAACTCTGTGATTGTAACCTAGAAACTATGCAACCTGGAAAAGAGGCAGCTTCATAGATTCTTCTGGGGTCCTAGATCAAATATCTGAGAAAGTGGAGCCTTTCAGAGATGGTTCTGAAATGTAAACATCCATCATATCAACTAGAGCCAGACGGTTGCTCACGGCAATTTTTTTTTTCCTGAAGTTGAGGCATAATTACTTTAAGGTTGCCTACTGATTTTACTTTGATTAGAATTGCCACCATTCTCTTTGAACCATCAAGTTGGGAATAGCCTCTGTAATGAAACACACTCTACCTAAATGGAAAGTGTGCTTTTCCAAGGAACACTTATTCTGCCTCCTGAGCATGGCTGAGGAGTCCAAGGCTTGTGATAGCATACTTCCTAGATATCATACTCCAGGAATAAAAGAGACCAATTACATAGTATGAAGGTTTATTTACTAATAGTTTATTCAGTAACAGAAATTTCATAAATTAGCAGATATGGTTTTTGTTTCTACTAACTGGTTTCCTTTTTTTTATATTATCAGTATTATTATCTTAAGGAAAAGGATAATGAGGTATAGAAAGTAAAACAATGCATTTTGAACTTCAAACTGATTCTTGAAACATATGGCTGTGACAAAAGTTTAGAAGATAAATTTTATATCCATAAGCTCAGCTAAAGCCTTAAGATACTCCATAAATAAAGTTTATACCTTAAAAATATGGATAGGAGAGTCTGTGCTAGGTAAGAGTCCCAAATCCAGCTGCTAATAGCTGGTGGGTCTTGGAGAAAAGGCACTGGCCCTGCAGGCAGCAGAGCCTAAATTCTGAGGCTAGCAAGAAAGCACTTTCAGGTAGAGTTGAGAATGTGCAAAGGAATGTGTTCGTGATTGCTGGAGTGGATCCTGAGAGAGTAAGAAGTATTCTGAAGGCATCTTGGGCCACCTACAATGGACATGAGCCTGTGGTGTGTTCAGATAGAAAAGGATTTAGACAAGGTCACAGATGTTTTTGCTGTCCCAGTGTGGTTTTAAAGTGATGAAGGCTTTTTTCTACATTCAACAATGGTTCAGAAGGGGCTTAGAACAAACAGGAAGCCAGGAAAAAAATATTGAACTGGAAAGAACACAGACACAGTAAGAATGAATTACATAATTTAAATCAATTGGAATGTGGACAGATTTCCAGAGGATGTTATTAAGAAGAGTACAGGGATGTCTTGTCCGGTGCCCCAGCCCCTCATTACACTGATACCATGGCACGGTAGAGGAATCTGGAACTCCCAGGGCCCAGAGAGGAGGATGGGTGAAATCAAGATTGACCAAAATTAAACTGAGAAAGTGATCTTAAGTTTTTGTTCCAACCAGAAAGTGTTAGTTTCTGTTATACAAATTATTTTTTTCATGTATACCAAAGCTATTTCTATACAAATAATACATGACTTTATACTTTTCACTCATGACTATCCATATTTAAAATTTATTTCTACAGCTTCTTAGTTTGGTAGGGACAGTGGGAGAGTCATTGCAAAGGTTTGGGCAAAGTAATAGGAAATAAAATAAATTAATTAAAAGGGGAATTGTTCCAATGGATACATATTATCATAATATTTTTCTTTATAAGATTCAATGAATTTGTGTTCCTCCAACACACTTCCAGACTTAATTCTAGTACACTTGCCATTCCCCATATATACTACAAGATTATGGCAAAGCTACGTAACTCCAGATGCAAGTGTGTAATTGGATGAAGCAGGAATTACATTAGTTTATTATATCAAAAATAATTTTTAAAAACATAATTGTGAACTGTTTTCATTAAATGATATTCCTCCTTTCTAAATTAAAGAACAAGTTTTACTATATCATATAGTAGTACATATAATTACATTATAGGAAAAAACCTTTATTTTTACAGCTTTGGGTGAAAAAATCTAATAGGTATTTGTTTCACTGGCTCTTTTAAAGCTTTTATTTTTCCAGCCATTAATACAGCCTTTAACAATGTAATTTGAGGATTCAGTTTTTTTATTTTTTTCTGTATGAGGTCTTCATGAGAGAAGCTATTATGTTCAAAGATTTTTTAAAAATTTAATATATGCTATGTTCTTAGGTTAATTTAAGTCATTTCAGGTTTCTTTGATATTGATTTTTTTTCCTATAATGTACTTTCACTGTGCTAATCTAATATAAAATTACAGCCACCATTTATACAGGTGTATAACTAGGTGTATCAATTGAATACTGGACTTACATATGAATGAATAACAAAAAGTGGGATTTTTTGTTTTTATTCAAAACATACTTACTTGTTTGACACTACATAAATAATGAATAAATGGTAGGTAGTAAGTCCACTCAAAAATCCTACACTGCAGTGAGATAGATAAACCCATGAATGAATTAAGATAAAAAATACAGTAGGAACTAAAAGAAGGGACTAAAGGATTGCACCAATTATTGCATCCAGTAGTTTATAGACAGAATCGTTTTTTAGACTTCCTCATTACTCAGAGCAGAGGTCATAAAACTTGCTGTCCTGCTAAATAAATAATAGTGTAGAAAACATTAAATCCTATTTCTGGAGTCTACTTAATTCCATAGTAATGTTTAATTTTTTATGTGGAGTAATTTGTGTATAGCAGTGCATCCAATTACTAATATTACTTATTTCTGGGTGGCAGAATTAAGTATAATATTTATTTTCATATTCAAAATTTTCCTTTTTGACGGAAAGCAGGAACCCACTTTTCCTCAGAAAGATGTTATGTAAATAAATGAATTGTCCTTTCTTGTTGAACATACTTGCTAGAAAGTAATTCATGCCCTAATAAAAGAACTGACATTTGCATAACCTCCCTATTATATGAAGAATATTAACTGGATTATGTGCACAGACTTTCATCACAGTATTGTTTATAACAATGGAAAACTGAAAAACAAATTAAGATTTGCTAAAAGAAGACTAAGGAAATGAATGAATTTATAAAATGGAACAAAGACCATCCATTACAATAATCTTTTAAATACTATTTAATATCATGGAGGATATTTACAGTACAGTGTTAAGTTAAAATTTATAAGCACGTATAAATTCAAATATTAGGGTAGACCCTCATTTGTTAGTGAGATCAAGTATAATTTGATTTTAACTTTAAAGTTTTATTTATCTTTCAAATTCTCTATTTTTTTATAATGAGAAATAAGCTTTTATTACTTGCAAAAGGTGGTCAAATAATCCAGTTGATTTTCTGTTAATGAAAAATAATGAGCTTTTCTTTCCTTTCCCTGCTCCCATCCTTTTCTTTTTTCTCCTAGTAATTTATTTGATTCACAACTGGCCTTACCGTGTCACATGGAATTACCTAGAATTACTGTAATGGAAATATTTTTCTTAATGGGAGAGATGAGGTAGTCATACTATAAAATTTTAAGACAAATATCAGAATTAGATTTTAACAGGAAAATGTGATTTTAAATCAGTTATGAAATTTAATGTTTGGAGAGTGTTTCTTTTCATGATGTGTCTTCAAGAATGATTCACTGAATTATAAAATTCAGTTTCTGCCCTTGAAATGGAAAGTTTATGGACAAACATGTTATCGTAAGTACCTTATTTTCACTTACCATGTCCTTTTTCCATGAGAGAAACACCTTATTGAGCATATTTGGTGTCTTGTTCTCATCAAAATTGGAAATTAACAATTCTTCCAATCCTTGTCTCAAATTTTTTATTTTTAGATATATTTTTTATGAAACCCACTCTTATTAATGTTCTGCTTAGAATATTTCTTTTAAATTACTACTCTTTTGAAGTTGCTCCAAAGATTCAATAAGCAAAAACTACATGATCATTATATGTTTGAATTAAATAACATTCTTATTCTCTTTCTTTTTTCTCTTTTTTATTAAAATACAGTTGATATCAATCAATCTTATATTAGTTTCAAGTGTGCAATACAGTGTTTCAATAATTACCCACATTATTAAATCCTCCCCCTGACTAGTGCAGTTACTACCACTCAACAGAGGAAGATGTTACAGAATCATTGATTACATTCTTCATGCTTTATTACTATTCCCCTTGACCAACCCACATTATGATTGTGAGAATTATTGTGACCCTTTATCCCACTCAACCTCTCCACCCACCCCCCAAACCCTCCTCCATGATTTGTTTTTATTTGTCTGCATGTATTACTAAATTTCTGTTTTAATGTGTTGATACATTGATTAGTTAGCAGCATGTCATTTAGCCTCCATGTGTTTTAGGTTTTTTTGTTTTCTTTGTGTAATTTATTTTTAGTTTCATACCTCTGTGGCCTGAGAAGTTGCTTGATACAGTTTCAATCTTTTTGCATTTATTGAGGCTCTTTTTGTGGCCTAGTAGGTGATCTATTCTGGAGAACATACCATGTACATTTGAGAAAAATGTGTATCCTGCTGCTTTTGGGTGGAGTGTTCTGTAGCTATCTGTTAAGTCCATCTGATTTTTAGTACCTCTGTTTCCTTATTTATTTTCTGCCTATTGATGTGAGTGGTGTATTAAAGTCTCCTACAATGAATGTGTTGTAATCTATTTCCACCTTTAATTGTGTTAGTATTTGTTTTACATATATACGTGCTCCTATGGTGGGTGCATAGATATTGTAAAGGTTATATCCTATTGCTTTTCAGAAAGAGGAAATTCAAAAAATAGAGAAAAGATTGAAATCTAATCTTTTGTTTTACATTGCTTGGCCTCATATCCAGAGTATTGTGATGGCAGAGACATATGAAAATCAAATCTCAAGGAGGCATTATGCCTATTTTATTAGAGTATGATTTCTCTGAGATTCCTTCCTAACTTCCTTTGTTCTGATAAGTTCCAATCTACTCAGAATAATGCTAATAGCTTGCTCAGCTGCTCTGTCAGCAGCTGTAAGGGCTAGAAATCAAAGGAATTTAGATATATCTGCAGCACATTAAAATTGAGACTTCTTTCCTCACAGATGAAGCTACAGAAACTTGATGTAACCTTGCTAAGCCAACATTCTATAATTATTTACTAAGCACCTGCATTGTGCCAGGAATTCTAGGTATTGAGGACTCAGAATTAGAGAGACATAGTTTCTGCCTTCCTGGTGCTTATATAGTCCAAGATAGAGGGTGACAGAGAGAGCAAGAACACAAGCAAGATAAGTAGCAGTCTTAATAAGTGTTAAAAATTCAATAGGGTCATAAGCAAAGATTTACCTGAGATGGAAAGAGAGGGTCTGCCTATAAAGTAGTTTAAAAAAACCTCTCTAAGGAGATCTTTGAGTTGATATCTGAAGGATGATCAAGAGGCAGCCATATAAATAGGGAAGAATATTTATTCTTACAATAACGTCGATAATAATGGCAATCATAACAGCAACAGCAGGATTTCAAGAACTTTTGGCATTTAATGCATTATTATACCACATTATGACTGTAGAATGAGGTTCAGAAAGTAGTTGACTTCTGAAAGCCATATAGTAGGTAAAAGGCATTATTTGGAAAAATGTGCACAAATTTCTTTGCTTTGAAAACTCAAACTCTTAACTGGTGGTACATAATTCTGGATAGAAATTAGAAACATCCTGAAAGCTTTAAAAAATACCAATGCCCTTGCTCCATCCCAGACAACTGAATTACAGTCTCTCAAAGTAGGTCCTGTCAATGGTATATTATAAAATTTTCTTAAGTAATTTTAATGCACAGTCAGAATTGAAAACCACTGCTTTACTTGCTACAGTATTGTCATTACACTTAAAATTAATATGAAACATATTGATTTTCAGTCACATACATGATACAGCACTAAGAACTTTAAAATTGACACAGAGCTCATAATCTTCATTCCTGAATATTTATTAAGCAAGAACTAATAACCAGGTTCTGGTGGAGTTTGGGAATAAATAAATAATTAAGATATGGTCTTTGCCCTATATTCCCCCATTTTAATGTTAACTCTTGCTCATAAGAATGAATCAGTGGTTCAATTTCAAATATTACACTGACAATAATTTTGGTTATATGGATAAAAATTACATTCACTACCATCAAACACTTTGGAAATACAGTCTGTAGGTCTATCATTCCTGTACATGCAATTGCTTAAAATTAAGAAAGATGAGATATGTTTCTAATTATCTTGATACTTCCTCATTAAATAATTGATATAGCTGATATAATTTTAAATTTTATCCTATTACAAGAATATCAGTGAAAACAGAGTAATTCTAAGAAATGATGTTGAAGTTTACTGGAAGCCCCCCACTGTCTTATGTATGTTAATCCCTATATTGACTTAGTATTTTTACTAAGAAGGGCCACTAAGCACACAACCTGTGGGTGATATATTACCCTTAATCCTCCTATTTAAATCCCCACAGATGTTATTTTTCTAGGTACTTATATCTAGTTTCAAATATTGATTTTGTCAAACTTCCCTTTTGAGTATCAATACATAATTTATTTTCCATACTTGGTGTTTCGAATTTAACACCTTGCATCATATGTGACAGCAATGATCAGAATTAAATACTCTCTCAGCCACATTAATTTTCAAAGCATACAAAAAATGAATTTGATTTTGATTCAATAAATAATTATATATTAAAAATCTCTTGATAAGCAGTGCCCTATTACTGATCTTACTTCCACTGGGAGGAATTAAGAATTCATGACACTGGTTTTCAATCTTTGGATTAAATTAGGCATTGGGTATAAAATGGCCCAAAGTTTCTCTGACCAAGATCACATTTTTTAATCATATTTTACATCCCCTGGAGTACATGAGAATATGGTTATATAAAAATGTAGCTTTATTGTAAGTGAGAGCTCATAGACCTTGAGCCAGTAAAGGAAACAAGTTTAAATATGGGATATTTATTAATTAATCATGATGTAGTAGTACATCAAGTAACATCTCCAGGTGTTAATTTTCCCTTCAGTATACAGGGAATTCTGATTCTTATCTTGAATGTGTCTATGTGATTATTTAAGAGAAAATATGTTTTCTGGTACAGAAGTCATTCAATCATATTTTTATTTGGGTAATTCTGGTTGCAAATGGCAGAAACTAATCTCAAGTGATCATGAAAAAGAAAAGAATCAAATGAAGTTTAAAAAACCAAAACCTTGGAAAGAGCTGGTATTATTTGGGCTTTCAGAACAAAAAGAAGCATCCGTTTTCTCAATCTGCTCATCTCTGTTATGGCCTGTGTTTTGTTTATTTATATGTTTGTTTTATCTTTCTGATAACAGCTTAATTTCTAGTTCATATTCATTTTAATTTCAAGCTGACATGGTCTCATTTTCTGTCTCCAACCACTGAAGAACAATTTCCTTCTAGCTGTCTCTGCCGAAACTGGTGAAGGAACTTCTTGATCTAACTTGCATCAAAAGCCAAAACCTAGAGGACTGTGATGGACCTCACATTTATAAGTAAATCACATAGTCAGTTTTGCCAAGGCTAATTGAGGTCAATGCCTAGTTCATCATGTAATCATTAATAACACCCTGAACTCTCTCAAAAACATCAGGTTCAATCTACAAACTGTATGGTCATCTGACATATTCACCATGAGCTTGAGAAAGAAAGCTCTTGGAACAGGGGTGCTGGACTGACAACCTCCAATATCCACTCAGATAAATTACTGTAATAAGCAGTGGTAAAGCAACTATTGTATTCAATGCTTTAAAAATTCCTTTTGACTTTTCTTTCTTAATTGGGATGAATAACCTATATCTTACTTTGCAGATTCTTTTTATTACCCTCCTTCACCTTACCCCACTTTGCATATCACGTAGCACTTCCTAGCGTCCTGACAAAGTCCATTGTCACAGAGCAGCAGAGTTTGATTAATGAGACATACCAGATTACCACAGAATTTGCTTTTTCTGATGTTGCCATTCTTTAACTTAGGACAGGAAATTAAATTATCTGACATAAAGACTGCTGCAGCTTCTTGGGCTAATGCCTCAGGAAAAAAATAAAGGATAAAATTCCCATAAAAAAGCTTTTGCTGAAGTGAGTATGAAATAAGAAAAGCAAGCCATTGACAGCAAGCATTTTAAAAGCATTAACAATGACAGACTTGCTCAGGAGTTCCTGAGACTTAACTAGACTACCGGCTGAAACTGAATCTTCGGCTACAAATCATTTACCCTAATTTCCTGCTCATTTATAATTGCCATTCTTTTCCTGCAAGGGATGTCATAGTTACATCCTTAAGTATCTGTGAGTGGCATGAATGTGCAGCCATGCAATGGAAGAATTTTTAAAAGGGTCAGTAACTGCAGCTTATTTAACAATTCTGGTGGTTGAAAGTGAAAGTGGAAGCCATGCAGAGAAACTGCTAGCTGATAGATTGGGTTTCTTGCAGGAAAGACCCTACACTGCAATAGCTCAGGCTAACTTCAAGTGTCCAAAGAGTAATTGGATAATGAGGAGTAATTATAGATTAAAATTGTCAGTATCATTCTGCCATCATGAACATGTCAGCAAATAAAATATATAAAGAGCAAAAATACTACCCAGGGAGCAAATAGACAGCTTTTAACCCAAGTTTCAGCTCTTGGGAGAATTTTTCTAATAGGGCATAAGATTGCTTGTCAAGTTAACAACCTAAAATCCTACATAATCGTGTGAACAAGGTGACATGTAGCAAAAGTTGCTTATGTTATATTTCTGTCTGGTGAACTACACTGCCTCAGACAAAAGTGCTCTTTAGAGCTTCCTATAACAAATAAAACATCATTTGTGGTAGGTTGTGGAATCCATCCTACTTTTTTTTTGCATCTTCCTTTGCATTGCAACTTTCTGCAGCCCCACTTTGCAGGAGGTGGAAACCCTTTAAATCAATTTGGCTAATGGACCATTAGGCTATATAACATAAGCAGAGGCTTGGCATGGCTTATACATTGAGGTTTTCTCTCTTCCACTGAGTTTCGAATCCTGAGGACCCCAGCTGTACTGACATGACTACTATGCTGAAAAATGACAGGTGAGATAGAAAAGAATCAAGCTCCCAGGATGATAGCTTCTAACCACCAGACACACAAGCGAGGCTGTCCTCGACGAGATAAGAGAATCTAGAAATATCAGAATGCTCAGTAACAATTGCTATCTTAAACCAGTAGAACTAGAGGTTTTGTTAAATAACAAAAGCTAACCGATACATCATTTCTCATTAAATTACTAATGAAGAACATGTATTTTTCATTGTGGTGTGGATTCAAACTTTTCAACTCAGCCTTTATTTGTGTATTTGAGGTTTAACGGTAAAAGATCTTTTAAGTATATTTAGATGATACCATATATATTTGTGTATTGGTTGATTGTGATTGTGTATACTTTTGGGTGTATTTGAAAAAGGTCTCTGACCCAGCAGGATCATTCACAGCACAGAATATGGCTTGTATCCCACAGACTAATTATTCAGATTAAAAATGGGACTTATAAAATGGTTGCCTAAGAGAGCTTGTTCCTGTTTTTACATTTTCAGAAAATAAGTGATCTTTAAACAGCATACAGCACATAAGAATATTGTGTTAATGTGATGATTTCCTTGAAATAAGTTCTTATATTACTATTTTCACCTTTTCCTCCTTGGAAATTTAAACACAAAATTCTCAAGGGACTAGCGCTGGACATAAACCAGATACCAAGTTAGAGTGCTTCATCAATGTTTTCTTGAAATCTGCATTTTCAATAAAAAATGAGAATGACCCCAAGATAAGTTTCTAAGAAACAAATGGAGGGAGGATTGAGTGCCCCACCCAGGATCTCCAGAACTCAATAACGACAGAAATATGATGTTTAAAGGAGAGTTGAACTTTAAACTATACATGTTTTGGATCAGAGTGGTAATGTCATGCTGCTGTAAGCCTTGAGACTTACAGGCTCAGAAGACTTGATTGTAATCTAATGTGAAGGTATCAATATACTTAAAAAAAAAAATCTCATTCAGAAAATGGAGCCATGTGGGGAAATACCAAGCATGTTCATGCAGACATTCAAAGGAGAGAGTGTGTATTGGTCTAAGAAAAAAGACTTTTGGGTTTCAGTGGCAGATGTGGTAATGGGGAGATGGATGTGTGAGGCTGCCTCAGCCAGATGTCACAAAATAGCACACCATTCTTACCACTACTAGTTTTCATTTCATATTGAAACAGCTCTGCTGATCATTTGCCTTCCATATGGCGTGTACACAGCGAGAGATGGTGCTTTTCAGATGGTGAGAATGTCCAGGCTTTGGGGCAGTATTATTTGCCAATTGAATGAATAAGTGGTTGTTCTGATTGTAACTGAACTTTTGATAGATATCTTCTGTAATTTATAAGAGAGAATACCAACTTGACAGGCTTATTTCTCACTGTAAATATATATATTGATATTCTGACTTAATACTCGCTGCCTAGAAGCTTGATTGTTCCATTATCCCAAGAGATGAATAAATGTTGCTTTCGTAGTCACATCGCATTTATGACCATGTCTGACTGCCACCCTAAACTGCACTGAGTCGCCACAGTAATTCCAAGCTGTGGAAACATGGCTGGGCTTCTGCATCCCATCTAAGTAACATCCCCATAGTCTGCTTTGGCCTCTTCCTTTCAAATTATTATAGAAGTGAATTGAGATAATTCTGAACCTGAAATTGTAAGAAAGTGCTTCACTGTTTATTATAGAAAACCTCTAAATATCTACCTGGAGATCCTCTCTGTTGCAGAAGTAAGGCATTGGGGATATCTGCATTTTTAAATGCTTCACAGGATGTTCTGACTAATAGGATAAAGACTAGTGCCTTATTAAATATTGAATAATGTAAAGAAGGACTATCAAAAGTTCTATCATGAATGTCTCATTTAAAATTTGCAAATTGATCTCTACAGACAGATAAATCCTCCGAAACTCTTAGGAGGATGAGATGCTACAAGTCAAATGCTGGCTTCAGAGGAGAGGGAGTGGTTTATGCTGATACTTTTGGTTTCTTCTAAGAACTGCGTTCAAACATGTTTACTAAGATTATGCATCCAGTGCTGCCAAGTGATTGTATCTCCTGGGAGACATTCTCAGTATAAGAAATGTTAACTTTATCAGGATGTTGCATCTTTGTTCCCCAGAGAAGCAGCTGTAGCAAAGCCACATCTACTTAAAATAAGAAATAGCTTTAGGGAAGCCTTAAGGGAAAGGTGATCTTAGGGGGCAGAACAATTTTGTTGTTATAGCTTGATTTTTACCTTTGTTCTAATTTAAAATGCAGGCTTCCAAAAATGCAACTGGAAATGTACCTGAACCTTTAGTCTAGCTGCATTTTATTCTGTTCAAAAATCATAGCTTCTGTCTTTTCTTTTAATTCAATCTTGAAAGGACTCTAGTCTTAATCAAATTAATTTGTACTGTTAAAGTATAAAATTATCCCTATTTGGGGGTATTTAAGATATTAAAATTACAGCATATAATATTGACAGATACTGATGTAGAGAAAAAATAATTACCTTTCCTTTATTATGCATGCAGGTTTATAACTCAGTAAATACAATGTGGCAAGTGCTATGTTAGGATGTACAAAAGAGTGTGGCATAGGGACTGACAGGGTACTACTGTAATGTACAGGGTAAAAATCTTTGGCTGTGAGGTCAAACAATATGGCTCCAAATCCTAGATTTTACATGTCTTGCTTGTGTGGCCTTGAGTAATGTACTGAAACTCATAATCTTCATTTTCTTTACCTGTAATTTGAAAATAATAGTACATACCCCCATAATGTTGTGGGAATTAAATGAGACTATGTAAAGCATTGAACTTGCTATGTGGCACATAGGACATTAACTTCAGTAGAGGGTTATCATTATTGCTATTATTACTGCAAGATAATATAGGTTATATAAAATTGATGTTGTACATGCAGAAGTGAGTGGGAGAAGTTTTCTGTATACTAGGCTGAGACATTTGTAGTTTGTGATGAAGGGAATGTAGAAACATTTTTGGATGGAATCATGAATGAGTTAATCAAATTTATGAGAAAGAACATTTCAGTAGTTGTAGGGAAGATGATATTATGAGCCATGAGCCCTGGTGTGTCAATCTTCACCCTACACCCAGTAAATTCACACAACTGCTAAGGTTCCTATTTTGAATGACAAAGGGAATATTGAATAAAATGAATGTTTGAGTCAACAGTGGCAAGAGGCACAGATATTAGTGATATGCCCGAAAATTTTAGAACTCTCATTTAGAAATTAGAGAGGGATTCATATTGAAAGAAAGCAACACTACATCACTCCCAAACCCTCCTTGGTTTCAAAAGCAGGGGACCCAAGTGGATACTATTGGTCATTATGTGTAATCCAGTGGCAGTTTTAATAAGTACCATAATTTCACAGTAGGGATGAGCCAAAAACATTTATACGTGTCCCGTAGTGGCCATAGCATGATAGAAAATTATTGTGATTTCTATTGGTGACAAACTAGAAGTACTACTAGGTCATAGTTGTGGTAAAGGTTGTGATTGGAGAGATACAGTTTCCATTTACTGATATGAGGAAAGCTGAAAGCAGAGTGGGACCTCTAAAAATAGAATCTTTAGGTAATTCCAGATGCTGCTGTGAACAAAAACATTAAAAAACACTGGTCACTCAAAATCATTACTAGATTGTTCTTCATGTAGAACATAACCTCCTAGTTAAGCAAGTGAAGGATGTGAGGCTTCATTCACTACAGTCTTCCCTTCAGGGAATATGTTACAAAGAACAAAATTCTCAGGTTGGGTTTTGCCACAGATACAAATATTTATTAGCAGAGGTCAAAAGTTATCAGTTTTAAGTTTAAGTCTTCGGGTTTTTTTTTGTCTTATCTTTGTTTTTGAGGAGCTCCAACTTCACCTTGCATAGAATGTTTATTCAAGACAAGTAGAATATTCTAGATGTAAAGTTCAGCAAATTTTCTAGTCAAAGTCAGATAACTATTCTCTCATCAATTTTCCATAAACAAGTCATTTCAAAAGCAAGGGCCTTATTATCATTTCAAGAGAGGGTATGTCCATTATATTAAAAAAAACTTATTTATTCTTATGCATATACACAGTGAGTCAACTGTCATGCTGCAGGAAACAATGGGACACAACTTATTCATCACATAGGATACTGAATTGTAGAATTCTCTTAGAATGAGTTGCAAATCAGCAAAGACCTATGAAATATGAAAGAAATTTAACCAGTAAACTAGATTCAAAAGCTTGAATTGCAAAAAATAATTTTTTATTATTGAGTTGCAGAAAAATAATTTGGAGATGAAGAAATAATCATACATATGATAGAAATACAAATAATATGTGAAGAATTAAAAGATTTCAAGGGAGACAAAAACAGATTATTTCTATATGACTAAGAGTACTTTTGGTATCTTTATTAGTTCTTTGGAAGATAATAGATTAACAACTTCAAATTTATAAGCGAAGATTAGTTTGAACCTGGATTTCACCACATTTTCACAGTCAAGAGTAAAATTAATATAATTTTTGGAATTCACTCGTTCCAAATAATTAATATCCACAAACCTTTTCTCAAAATTACAAATGATAAAAAATACCAAAGCAACAAAATTGAGGATATTTGCAGATATGTTTGTCTACTAAAATATTAAACAGAACCACCTGGAGAACTTACAGTCGAGGCAGAAGATCAATATTCAAACCAAGACTTTTCCATACACCAGCATTACAACTTAGAATATTTAATGATGAAATCACTTGTTTCGTAATAACAATACTGTCTAAAAGCTAGGAATAGGCCTAGACTATTCAAGACCCAAATAACAAAACCAAAAATACACAGAGAACAAAGAAAAGAGTCTTCAATAAGATAAGATACACAGTTCTGGATGGATAAAGTCAATATTTCAAATATGAAAGCTCTCCTCAAGTACATCTGGAAAACAAGGTGTGAAAGAATAGTCAGCAGTAGGGGAGGGAGGCATGGCTGAGGGCAGGAGAGGGAAAGGAATATCAGCTATGGAACTTTATTTTAACCTATCATTACTTATATAGGTTAAAAATAGATGACATAATCACAGTTGTTCTGAAAATTTGTTTTTTTTTAAGTGTTTATATCAAGTAGGGGAATATAAATCCATTATGTAGGCCCAGGTATTAACTATGATCAGTGCATCATTTACAGTTATTGACCAGAAAAATAAATGAAAATTCCATAAAGCATTAATGGATTGGTATCATTTACTACTTCCTCCATTCTTATGTTTCTTAAGTTTATTTACCATTATTTACCATGGTAAATAAAATTACTTACCATGAGCAGTAACAACCAGCACAAAAACTAATAGTCATTGAGGATTTACTAGATTCAATGCAGTATAAGAAGCAGTTTACATGCATAAACGTCCCCAAAAATTCTACAAGGTAGTTATTAATCTTCATTTTTAGATGCAAATTCATTTTGAAAAGAGTAAATGACTTCCATGTTTTGCGGAGAGTGTCAAGTCTGCATTTGAACTCCACATGTATTACTTAAAAAAAAATTACTATACTTTTATAAGCAGATAAAAGTTTTAAAACAAACAATACATGATCTTTGTGGCAATACTATTAAGGATGATAAGATAGAATCTAGGTTCTCTATTAGGAAGATATTACAGTTTTCTCGGTGAGAAATAAAAGATTGAGCTGGGGCAGTGGTGGCCAATATACAAATTTAACAGCTATTTAGGAGGTGGATAGGGAATCATCATTGTAGGCATTGCCTAATTACTTTTGAGTAGGAGTCTCCTGACATTTCCACATTCACCAGTATAAAACAGAAATAGTGTCACAGAATGATAGACAATTAAAACTTTGTGAACTGCAAGGATTTTTTTAATGTCTTAGGGTGAGGTAGTACAAGTTCAGGGGATTTTTGTTTTGTGCTGTGGGGGAGTGTTCCTTTTGATTTTTTTCTATATTTATATAATTTAGATTGGTGTTGAAAAATCTTTTGATTTTCTTTTGCTCGAGGGAACATGTCAGATGCCTGCTTGAATACCAGTACGACTGGTAAGAGGCTGATTATTTTCTCTGCCTCTGTCTCTCTCTCACACTCACAGACACACACACACATGACACATGCAAGGAGACAGAACATATCCTATGGTACAGAAAGTTGGCTTTTTTTTTAAGATTTCGTTTCTTGAGACACATAATCCAAGTGTCAAATTCAATTGATGTTATCAGAAAAGAATATTGTTCAAATTTTTATTTGGAATTTTAAATTTGACGATGTGATGTATCGATGCGAAACAGTTCACAGCATTATTCTTGACTTTCCACCTGTCTTTATGGTGTAGTGAACACGTTACTGTCTGGCAGGTACTGAGCTTGGAGAGGCAGATACTTCATTGCATGGCTCTAACTTATCTCCACAGCATCTAGTAAAATACAGAGCACAGGGTTTGTGAAATCTGTTAAATTAATAAACATGTGTGTATCATCCATTGAACTCATTTAATATGTTCTTTAGTTTCCTTTAATCCAGAATAGTTCAACAGCCTTTTTTTTGTCTTTCTGAACATTATTGCTTTTTTGTTTGTTCATTGTTCATTTGTGGAAGACTACATAGCCTGTTGTTTTGTAGGTTTTTAAATGTTTGTTCATGATTAGATTCAAGTTCTTTAGCAAGAATACTACATAAGGAATGCTCTATCTTCTTCCCTGCATCCCATTCCAAGGCCTGTGATGTCAGTTCCATTGACAACACTTCGATTTCTTGATTAAGGTAGTGTCTGAATTTCTCCATGTTTTGTTTATGCATTATTTGATAAGGAAATAATGTCGACTAAGCAATTATCCCATACTCCATCAAATTTTACCAGTTTTGTGTTCCCTGATAATACTTGCCTCAGTTAATTATTACAATGATTGTAAATGTTGACTTTTCTAATTTTGTCATTCTTTCAATATTTATTAACATTTTCTATGTATGTGTGCATATGTTTGTATTATCATTGTGAAATAGGTCTAATTTTATTCAATATATTATAATCCATTATTGTCATTATTCATTTTAATGCTCTAAATTTTTACAAATTGTCCAGTGAAATTCACCTCTACTTACCTTTACGTCTTTTTGTTAGGCTCTCAGGACTTCTAGTGTATATCCTTATTTTTCAGACACAACAAGAAGTTCCAGGCGCACCTAAAACTCTCTGTCCCAACTCTAGAATCATCCATTACTCCAGTAACATTTGTTTTGTTTAGTGAGGTATTTAGTAACCAAGACTTGGAGTATTTGTACTCACTGCTTCAGAAAGAGCTAAAAATATATGTTGTATGTGTATGTGTGTGTGTCTGTACTTTAAGTGGAATGGATTTCTATTGATACCTCTAAAATTTTTATTTCAGTAGTCCAGGGTTTTCCTTGCCTTCTCTGTTTTTCTTTTCTCAAAGTTTTAGAAGCCTGTCTCATAACAATATCAAATATTTATTCATTTGCTAGTTCTACAGTACCCATAAAGTATTGCTGAACCAATACCACTGGAAACAACAAAACTACTAATTAGATTTCAAGACTTATTTGTATTTACCTTTCACCTGAGAATACATAATCAAATGTTTGTACCATGTTCAAAACCTATTTGAGGGATTATCAAAACCTATGTGAGGTGATATCAACACATATAGGACAAAAGTTTTTAGTCCAACTATTTTAAGATCAGTTTTCATAGTTTTTCAGAATAAATGATGTCTGTATAATCTTGAATAGTTTGAGGCAACCTATACTTATATAAGTGATTTGGATTTCTCTTCTGTAGCCAGATTTTTTAAAAATTTTACTTTGAAGATAGAATGTTAATTTGAAAATGTGTTACTCCTTTATATTAGTACACATGTCAGGAAGAGGAAGTTTTTACATGTACAAAACTGATTTTTTTTTCAATTTTTTGATGTGTAAATTAAGACAGAGTGATTCCTAATAGCTGAGAATCAGAACAGATGAATGTGCTGAATATGACAAAAACAGGAAGGGATGACATAGTATACTTATAACATCTTAATTCATCACTTTTTATGTAATGCAATTACCGTAGTAAATATACTATATTTATCTGGCTTTCTTAAAATCTGCCAGTCCCCAAAAGAAACAAAATGGCTTTTTAAAGTGTATTACACACATATGGAGTTTTGTTATTATTGTTGGGATGTACTAACTTTCCCAGTTAAACATGCACCCACACCCACATTATATTTTTTGTATTTGCATGAGGCAATGTAGTTACCTACCTTCCACTAATTAATGAAAGTTCTAAATAAGGGAAATTTTATGGGAAACTATTTTTCCATTGCAAGCAGAAAAAAAGATACTGATCTCCCTAAAAGGAGTATCTCCTTTTCTGCCTGCAATAGAAAAAATACTTTTGAAAGGAATGTATGCATAAATCCCTTTGCTTTTTACTGAGTTATACTTTCATGGACATGTTCAAAAAACATTAATTTTACCACTCATTCCATAGCAGAGCACTTTGTCGCATACATATGAATAGCAAATTTCTGTGCAAGATAAGTATGGCTTTGGATAGGAAAAGTTAAAGAAAGAATTAAGGCAATTATATGAAAAATGCAGATGTCTAAAATCCTCTCAGGCTATTGAAAATCAAGAAGGATTTAGTCTTGGATTATCCATATTGATAAAATTGACTAAGTAATTCCTTAATTCTCCATTTGATTATTATTGTGTGATTACAGACTTAAATTAAATCAATGTTCATGACAAGTCTGGGTAATTTGGATTGCCAAATCCTCTCTTCTTTCATAGATATTTTGTCAGATTTTTACAGTTGCTTTTTAGTCTTCCTTGTTATAAAGTATAAATATATGGATCACTTTGTCATACAGTCAAATGACATTTTTCTACACAATATAAAGTATGTGCAGCCTTGGGAACACCTAAATTAGTTTCAGCTTTTCAAGGTGGTTGTTACATTGTTGACTAACCTATAGTCCCAACAATTAAGCCATTAAGCAAACTTATACAATTAAAATTAACCTTTCTTTGTTTAAAGTTAAAGAATATTGATACATTCAGTGGTGTCATGGTTAGTCTCACTGGAGTAAATATGAAAATATGCTCTTTGAAACCACTCTATGTATATACATTTGTACCTCTATGTATGTAATCTCATTAATTCTTTGTACTATAGTTAGATGAACATATATAATATATATGTAGATGACCATGTAAGAAATATAAGTAGATGAATGTATGAGAAAATATCCTTTAGTACAAAGTAGTTACTACATTCTATTTCAACTAAAAATACTATCGATTGTGTTTTTAATAAGAGAAAAAATTGTAGTATGAGATATATTTTTTACATGGATAGACATACAAAGTGATTCCAATTATAAGGTACAGTTGACCCCTGAACAACACGGAGGTTAAGAGCACTGACTCCTGCACAGTCAAAAATCTGCATATAACTTTGACTCCCTGAAAATTTAACTACTATAGCCTACTGTTGACCAGAAGCCTTACAGATAGCACAATTAACACATATTTTGTATGCTATATATATATTATATACTGTATTCTTCCAATAAACTAGAGGAAAGAAAATGTTTTCTTTAAATTATTGCAAATCTCCAAAATTTTTTCCAGTATACTTATTGAAAAACATCTGCATATAAGTGGACCCGTGCAGTTCAATCCTTGTTCAAGGGTCAACCATATTTTTAAGGCAAGGCTACAGCCAACCAACCCAAAACCCAATCTTGGGAATTTTTTTATGTTCTTAGACTTACTGCTTGAGAAATATTTTGAGTTTTTTTTTTTGTCATTTTAGTTCAAGTTTACCACCAGAATGCAAAGTATGATAAGTGCTAAGGGAGAAGGCTGATGAGCTAGATTAAAAAGTAATCAAACTAATAATTAAATTATCTGCCTAATATTATCTCTATGTACTACGAGTATTTCTTTAAATGCCCACTGCAGAATGTTAATAGCTTTCTTACTACAGTGACACTTGAAATCACAGATAAGGTAGGCAAACATATTTGTACTCTGGTAAGCTCTTTAACCAGAAAATAATGTGCTGATCTCATTTCTTTTAAGAATATGGCGTATCATTAATTTGGTATTCATTTTAAGGTATGAATGTGATTAATTAGCCATGACAACCTAGTATATGAAGCATGATTATAAAGTCATCCAGCAAGCCAGTCTTTTTCATGTTTGTATAATGCTTTCCTAATTAAAATATAATAAATCTTGGAACATGATTAAGATAAAACAAGGCAACACGCACACACACACACCACAGAACTAAAGAAACAATGCTATTTGTAGATAAAGAATTCTCAGTTTAGAAAATTACAGAATATAATGTTTATAGAAACATGTTTTATTTAAGATAACAATGTTATACCTAGAATGCCTTCTGCACTCATGGCAGACTTGGAGATTAAGCAATACAAAATAGATTTCTCTGAGACATAAAAGTGTTTTTTGATTAAATGACTTAATCATATAAGTTCAAATCAAATTATGTTTTGAGAACTCACTGGTACCCAGGATTACACTGGTTCTCTGATCTATATTATCTAAATAAATGTGGGAATTCAGTCAGAATCAGGAATGTAGATAAGAATAACAGTGGGAAAGAAAATAATGATATCTATTCACTCATCAAATATTGATTGGGCCCCACTAGGTGCAAGGCACTGAGCTCCACACTATGTACCCTATGGTGAGATTCAGCGATAATTAAAGCTGAAACCTGTCACTGGGAAGGAATTTTAAAGGTGAAAAAAGTAAGGAACATGCAATGTGTTCTGGGGAAACAAAAGAGGTGAGTATAATTAAGGATTAGAAAGGATAAAATAAAGTCAGAGGAAAAGCAAGCAAGAAAACCTGTATTAAGGTGAGAACATTTTTCTGGTTCTTTGACAAGAAAAGATAATAGTATATACCAGTGACAATGAAGGAGAAATAAGAATATTTAGAAAAGAAAATATGGAAGTTAAGACACAGAGGTAAAAAAACAAAGTTTGTAAAAGAAAATAATGTGCATATTATGGTGTTTTTATTATTATTATTGAGTAAAGTTTTTTTTTAAGTGTAGGACTTTTCCAAAACTCAAAAATATTAGTTGCAATAAAATTGTGAAGGATGAGTAAAAGCTTGATTTCAGCTTCTGAATTTGACATATCCTGTTTTTTTCCACCAAGAATCTATTTACCCTTCTTCTGGTAAAACAATATACAAGCTGGGCTTCATGGAGCTCCATGCTTATAATGCTCTGTTGTGGCTCTCTTGAGAGAACAGCCCATGGTTGTGTTATACAACCATGGAGCACATTTACAAAACTTCCCCCATTTATGCATTCTTTTTTTTTTTTATCAAATAAGGCACGAAAAATTTTACAGACAAAAAGAATCTATTCAAATTTTCTGTACCTTTCTCTATTTATATTTAGTAATATAGTTTCTCTTCTGACAGAAATAAAGATGTTGTTTTTTAATTGTTTAATCATTTGTGTGCTTTCTCACTCCCTTACCAAGTACATTTATTAAATTCCTGTCAGATTGGCAGTGATTTATTAAGTGACCATCTATATGTATAGCACTTTACCAGTTTGGGCACCCATTTAGTAATTGTCTTTACAAGACTAAATATGGCTGACTTATTGATTGATGTCATAAAAATATAAAAGAGAAAAAAGTTTACTGTTAAGGAGGAATAACATTTATCACTTTTTTAACATTAGATGTCTATCACGCTTGAAAGGCAGGTTTTTTTTTTAACTTCCATGTCATGCTGGTATTTATCCTATTCATTTTACATTTTTACTGATATGACTAATACAGCTGCCAATAATGGCATGCATAAGACTTTTAACTATGCTATGAAACTGGAAGCAGAAATTTTGTGACATACCATTAATTTATGTATCTTGAAATCTGTTGTCATATTTTTTCAAATCTTAAGGTGCCTTTGATTGTAAGAGCCTTATTATTTTATGTAACACTAAGAAATGGAAAATAAGTGTTGCTGAATAAACCTAGATCACTTTTGAGATTCATTAAATATGAAAACTACACAATAGAGTAAAAAATATTAAAGATGGCAAATTGTTTCTCAACACATTCCCACTAGCAATATTTAAGGGATCAATTTCTGCTTGTCCGACCCAATAGTAGAGGTTGTCTGAGTTTAATTTATAGATATTTTCATATATTTATTATCATTTGTGTTTCCTTTTCTGTGTTCATTATTTTCTGCATATTTTTATTGATATGTATGTTTCTCTTGTTTTGTTGGAACTGCTGATCTGTTCCGGATTATTACTTTTTATTTTTTATTTATGTATGTTGTAATTACTGTTGTCCAGTTTGGTGCTGAACTGTTCAACCTTTTTTGTGGAATATAAGTTCTTTTTTTAAGAAAACTGTTTTGTTAGAGCATTTTAGGTTTTACAGTAAAATTGAGAGGAAGGCACAGAGATTTTTCATATACTATGTGTCCTCAGACATGTAACACCTCCCATTATCAATATCACTGACCAAAGGGATACATTCATTACCAAGGATGAACCTACCTTGACATATCATAATCACTTCAGTCCATATTTACCTAAAGGTTCACTCTTGATGCTGCATTTTACTTTTAGATCTATGTTGCATTTTGAGTTAATTTTTGTGAAGAGTGTAAAGGCTATGTGTAGGTTCATTTGTTTACATGTTGACCTCCAGTTGTTCAGCGCCATTTGTTGAAGATACTGCTTTTGCTGCATTGTTTTACCTTTGGTCCTTTATTAAAGGTCAGCTGACTATATATATATATTCTAATTCTAGACTCCTTATTCTGTTCCATTTATCTATCTGTCTATTCTTTCACCAGTCTGCCTAGATCACTTTAGCTTCATAGAAAATCTTGAAGACAAGTAGGGTCAAGGTAAGTCAACTTTGTTCTTCCCCTTTAATATTGTGTTGGCTATTCTGAGTCTTTGGCTTCTTCATATAACTGTAGAATATGTTGGCCAATATCCATAAAATAAGTTGCTAGGATTTTGATTGATACTTAAGGTCTTCATATCAATGTAATCAAATTTATTAGACTATTGTTTATATTTTTACCTTCCTGTTCCATTTAAGAAATGCTTTCCTATCCTAAAAGCAAAAATATGTTCTTTTAAATAAAAATATTTTAATGTTGTCTTTGAATGTAAGCAATTAATCTATCTTGTGTCATTTTCTGTATATATGTATGTGATGTGAGTAGGAATTACCTTTTCATTTATTTTCCCAAGTGGATCAATCAACCCCATAATCATCATTCATTGATTAATTCATCCTTCTCAGTAATTTGCCATTCCACTGCTGTCATAAATCAAGTTTTTCTATATGTTTGGATCTATTTGCTCTCTATTCTATTCCATTGTAATAATTACAAATTCCTGTATCAAACTATTATTTTGTAGCTTTACAGTTCATCTGTAGGGCAAATTTCCTCATGTAGATCATTTTCAGAAGTATATTTTGGCCCCTTTTGACCCCTTTTGGCTCTTCATACTTCCCTAATTATTTCAGGTTCCATGAAGGGCACTATTAGAAGTTTAACTGAAATTTCTTTAAGTTATCATATCAATTTGGAGAGAAGATTCATCTTTTCAAGATACTGAGTTTCCTTATGCATCAATATTATAGCCACACTGATTTAATGTTTCTTATATTTCTCTCCAAAAATAACTCATTCATTGTTTGTAAAATTCTTTCCTACATATTTTGAATGTTTTTGAATCTACTGTAAATTTTCAGTTGTTGTAAATCAATTTTTGAAGCAATTGTTTATATAAGGGATTGTGTTCCTAGTGTGCAGAAATTCAGTGGGTTTATGCAGCGATCCTATGTCCATCAACCATGCTGAACTCTGTTTTAATAATTTATCAATTCTTTTTTGTTCTGTATGTAGATAACCTTATTTCACAAGAAAAGATATGCAAGAATTATTAGATTTTCAATATTTTAAAACTAATCATAAACCCAACTTCTAGCCCTTATTCCACATAGCTTGTGGGAAAACATAACTCAGCCATTCCTGTAGTGCACATACCCTCTGTCTACTTCCAGAAGTCTGGGAAGTTTATATAATTTCCAGAAAAGAGAAGAGTCAAGTCCTAAGTCTATTGTAAACACCACCTTTATTGTCCCAGCCCACGTGGATCTTTGAAATTTCTTTACCCTACATACAGTGGTTAGGAAACTGCCAAACCTCAAAATTCTGGTACTATATTTTTCCAGAGATAAACCACATGGCCTTTCCATATGGGCAGTTGCTTCCTCCTCAAGATGCTTCAGAGGACCATGTGAATGCTTCCAGCATTCTTAGAGATTTTCCACTGCAGGTGGCATTCACATTTTCTCTCTTCTTTGCCATCCTCCAGGCCCTATAGTTTTTTCTCCTACACAACATCCCCACCTCTACACATCAATCTACTGTGGTCTCCTTAAAAAATTTAGTTTGTATGGAAGAGTTTTATAAGTTGACCATTTCAAATACCTTCTGTGTTTTTGCTTGTTTGTTTACTAGAGAGGGGTGTCATGCGGGAGAAGGTACCTGAGAGCTGACTTATTGTTTATAAATCAAGTGGGTTTGGTAGAACATAAATTTGTATCTTAAACCGTATTATCACACTTGTAATGAGGATTTCTTAGTGGTGAAGGGGGATTGAGATATCAAATCACTCACATCTCCCAGTTGCCCAGATCTATGCTCATGTTAGTGCATGTATATATATCTACCATATTAATTTCCTATTGCTGCTGTAACAAATTGCCATAGACTTGATGGTTTAAAATTTATTGCCTTATATTTCTAGGGATCAGAAGTCCAAAATCAGTCTCACTGGGGGGAAGTCAAGGTGGTGGCAGAGCTGGTTCCTTATGGGACAGCTTTTAGAAATTGCCTGCATTCCCTGGCTCGTGCTCCTTCTCCATATGGCACCAGCCCTGTGCTTCTGTTGCCACTTCTTACTGCTCACTCTAGTCTGCTGCTCCTCCTGTAAGGAACTGGTGATTATATCAGGACTCCCCAGATAATCCAGGGTAGTCTCTCCCTCTCAAGATCTCTGACACATTCCATCTCTAAATTCCCTTTTGCCATATAAATAAATGTTTACATGTTCTGGGGGTTAGATTACAGATATTTTGGGAGGGGATCATTATTTGACTTTCAGCATCTGACAATTACATATCACAATTTTCATGCCCCTTAAGAATTTCAGTTAGAAAAATCGAATGTGTAATGTTAGTATGGTAATGTGTTCTCCTTCCCTATATTTCAGCTGATGGAAGCAACTTGTTTAAGTACATATCTAGTAATCATCCTATATTCTCTTTTCCCCACATCCAATAATTTTCTAAATAAGTTGTTTTTTTTTCTTAAACACTTGCTGAATTAACCCCTTATTTTAATTCTTGTTGAGCTGTATCTTTAATTTTTGCCCCATCTCTAACTCGTTTACCCTAACAGCTTTGGGCAGTATTCCTGCCATCAGATTTAACCCTTTCCCAATCAATCAGCCCTACAGTCATCAGAGTGATTTTCCTAAAACATAATCAGATTATGTCACCTTTCTTCCCTACAGAAAATCTTAAGACCTGAAATTGACTTTGTACTAGCTTCCTGTTTATTTATAGGATAAAAGCTAAATGCCTGAAATTGTTTGGCAAGGCATTGCCTAGACTGCACACTGCAACAGTACTTCCATAATGTTGGTGTGATTAACCATCAGTTTTCCCACTTGACTGAATGTTCGACAACACAGACACCATGACTCCTTTTTGTCTCCTATTGAATTTCCAGGGGTTGGCTCAGCAAATGTATGCTCAATTTGTTGGATAAAGTATTGAAAGGTTTTTAAAATTTGGTCTTTCTCTTTTAATCTTTGCCTTTCCCATTTACACACCTGGACACACACACACAAATTTAAAATTCATGTGTACTGAATGAACTGTTTTGCAACATATTTGCCATTGCTTTTCTGGTTCCTTGGTCTTTTTCCCTCCTTAACTTAATGGGGTTTCTAGCAATTTCAGCCTTAAGTGTCACATTCTGATTAAAATAAAATTAAAAATGAATATTTTCAAAATGTGCATCCATTATCTTGAAACAATTCTGTACCATCTGCCAACAACCTCCTGCCTTGTTGAATGAATGAATAATTATATTTGAATCTAATAATACAAAATTAAATGCTTCTAGTTTGTGTGTGTGCTCACATGCACATGAAATATTTTAAGTATGCCTGGCCAGGGGGCTCAAATACTTTATGAAGAATTAAGTGTAAGACTTTGTTACTTGATTTCTATGCTGCCATAAAAAATCACCAAAAACTTAGTGGCGTCAAAGAATGCAAATTTATTTTCTCATAATTCTGTAAGTCAGACTTCCAGTTTGGCATACCTAGTTTCTCTGCTCCGGGTTTCACAAAGCCGGAATCAATGCATCAGCTGGATTTGATCTTGCCACTTGCCAGAAGAACAGAAGAATCTGTTCCCAAGTTGGTTCAGGTTGTTGTTGACCTCGCAGTTATAGGACTGAGGTTTCCATTCCCTGCTGATTTTTGCTTCAAAGAACTAGCTGCTTCTGTCCACATGGTTCCCATGTGGCCCGCTTCACCATCTGTGGTTTCCCTTCTGTATCCTCTCTCCTGTTTCTTTCTATAGCTGCCTCTCAAACTGACTCTCCTGCCTTCTCATTCTGGTTTTTAGAGGCACTTGTGATTACAGTAGGGAAGCCCACATCATCCAAAATAGTCTCCCTTTGTATTGCCAGCTGACTAATAACCTTAATTCTATCTTCATAGTCACTTCCCATCAGTACTTGGGTTAGTGTTTGATTGAAAAACCAAGGGGAAGCAATCTTGTGAAGAGAGGAACATCTTTAGAAGTCAGCCTGGCACAGTACTGAAGCAGGAGAAGGAAATCCTAACCCATTAGAGTAACCTCAAGAAACCTTTGAAGCTTTCAGGATACTTTCTATAAAAGTGAAGTGGGGACTAGATGCTATAGAAAGAAAAAGCAAGAATTTTGTTTAGATATTAGGAACTTTAAAAATTTCCTTCTATGTTTCTTATATTTTAAGCTAGTTTCTTTATCTGTCCTTTATCTCTCCTCAGGAGTTAATAATTTAAACTAAAATCATCTCTATGTTATCTTTACGAACTAATAAAAAATAGAAAAGCTGAAGACACAGATTCTAGTCTGCTGCAGGCTTGAGCAAAACGGAGAGCCAGGTGGGAGCAATTCGCATGGTGGGCTAGTGGGAAAAGAATGCAACAGACCGGGGTGCCTGAGGCCTGGTGTGCAAGTGGAAGCGTGACCTGCGCAGTCGCCATGAAAAATTAGTCAAGGTTATATACTGGTTCTTTAATATTTTTTTAATATTTTAATATTCTGGTTTGTTTCCTCACAACTCTGCTCTGTAGTTGATCCAAAAATATATCTTTACAAAGATGAGTGGATTTAGACAGCAGTATAGAGTATAATACTATTTTTTAAATATATTCTGAAATTTGGTATTAACATGTGAAAAGAATACAAATGTTTTTTAGTTTCTTTTTCACACTACGTTGAAATTTTTAAGTTTTCATTAAGTATTGTTATGATAAATATAAAAGCCATGTTTTCAATTAATAATTAACTGTTAAAAAGTTACCTTTTTTGAATTATTGGTTGCATGTATTATTTTTTTCCTCCTCATAATTCCTTTTATACTTTATTCTTTTATTCAATGAAAAGTGTATCTGGAGGCTCTAAAATTTGCCACATGCTTCATTATAAAAATGAATGAGGCAGTCTATGCTTTGATAAGATCAGTCCGTTGTGAAAAGGCAGGCCAAAAAAAAAATCAATTCACTGAGTATAGAAAATGTTACAGATGGGGAAGCTTCTAAAAGTAAGCATGAAAAGATAAGATATGTTTTAGAATGTGAAGTAACCACCCAGTAGTTTGACTGGCTTGTGGAGAGTGTTTATTTTATAGACCACCCCAAAGGGTGATTTGATCTATATATTTCTAAGGCTGAATTTTGACACATTCTATTTGGAGAAATTCATTCTGATTTCAGATACCTCATTACTGCTACAATAAAGTGGTTTTGCTCTGGGGGAGGAAGGGGGAACTCCTTGATGTAGGTTATTTATCCAACTGATCAGGGGCATTCAGTTGTCCAAAGGTACCTTTTCTTGATGTATGTTCTGCTTTTCTTCTCACAATCAGGGTAGCCCCCAAACAGCTTAGATTAGCTATGCCACCCTGCCCTACACTCTTCTAAATAATAAAACCAGAAGAATTATGACTGTGGTGCAAACTTGGATTCACAAGGAGAGGTAATCTCTCTCCACCATGACACACCAACATGCGTAATTAAAATTAAAATAATGCTTTATGCAAACAACTTCCTTGATCATCCTGACATTTTAAATCATTTTCCCTTCTGTTAGAGAAATTCTGGAGCAGCCACTATTATTACACAAAACTGAATAATGTTGCCAGGTCTAGAATGACCCTGAATATCTCACTGTTGAGCATACGTCAGGTTAGGGTTGGGCTCACATGCAAAGTGCTTAGCTGATAATGACCTTACATGTTATTTTACTCTTTTCGTAAATAGGCAGGAGGAGGATGCTGTAAAATGTTACAAACAAGATTGTACTTTGACAGGAATCAAAAAACATGCTCATATTTATAACTGTGGTGATTAACCATGATGGCAGCTTTGGTCTTTCTCCAATAAGACATGTGATAGCTTAGTAATTTTAAGTTCCCATAGCGTCCTCTAATTTTCACGGAGTTATTTCTAATTTCATATGTTAAAATATGTCTGACATCATTAATTCTCTGTAAAAGTTATTTGAAATTATTAATGTAAATTGCATAATCATAAACTACTAAACCATAAAAATAACTACAGTTATATTTTGCACACATAAAGTACAGATCATAGGAAATATTCTAGTAAAATTTTGCAAGAGAAATACAATAAATGAAAATGCTTACAAAATATATTGACTACTTCACCTTTCCTTTCAATGCAAGATGAAATTTATATAATCAACTCTAAAATGTCAAAGATCATAAAAATTTTCCAACCTGGGGCAAAATCGTGAAATATCATGGAAAGTTTCATGCATTAGCTGCTTTTGAAACATGCATTTATTATCAAAATCAAGTTTGGCCAGTCATTCAAAGTGAGATTTTTGAATAAGATTATTCTGAATGCTGTTAGTTTAAGAACACTGAAGTTAAATCTATAGTAATTTATGACACAAATCCTAAAATTTAAGTGATACTATCACTGTCAAATGAACTGTTCCATCATGGACTGGAGTGAATTTCATCATAAAAAATAAAAAATGAACACACATCCCCCAAACAAATTGAATCCAAACCATCATCAGTGCATAGGAGAGAATATGGTTATTTCCTAAGGAATGCATACATACCTGTTTGTATGTGTGTGACAGAAATGAATTTATCATATTCTTTTGAGGTTAATGACAATAGCAAGAAAGGGTGGTGTTTCCTAAGTTTTATTTTCCCTTTAAACTAGCTAAAACCTATTTATTTGGATGGTTTGTTTTAAAGGTAGTACATATTCAGAGTTACAGAATGCTTGCTTAGATTGTACATTTTTGTGAGTAAAAATATTTATTGTGCCATTCAGAAATAAATTAAGGGACATATCTTTTTTCTCTTTATCACAATATGACAATGAGTTACAAAAGCGAATGGATATCTAGGTCCTAAGAGTTATATTTGATACCTTGAAATCTGAAACAGGATTTGTGTAATATATGGAGTGACCTGAAGACTCTTCTTCTTGGTCCATGCCTGTGATTGAAGGCATTTTTACTTGTCTGAGAGCAGAATGGCCATTGTCTATGCCTTTCTTTTGTGTCCTGGGAGATCACTGACTTTCCACATGGGGCAGTTTTAACACCAGCAATTATGATGTTTTGAGAGGGGAGAGAAGAAAATCCCATCTCTCACTAAGAAGTGACTGGTGGTTACAATGGGGGAGGGGTTGGGATGGGTGGCTGGGGATGGTGAAGGGGATAAAGGGGTACAAAAATTCTCAGTCATGTAATTGTAGATTAATGATCCAAAATAAATTATTTAAAAAAATAAAAAATAAAAATAAATAAAAACTTACTCTGAAGTCCTTAAAAAAAATTCTCAGTCATAACATAAGTTGGTCACGGGGATGGTAGTACAGTGTGGAGAATATAGCCAATGATTGTAACATCTTCCTATGTTAACAGATAGTAACTGCACTATGGCGGGTGAGGATTTAATAATACAGGTAATTGTTGAACCAGTGTGTTGTGTACTTGAAACCAATGTAAGACTGTATATCAAAGGTATGTCAATTAAAAAAAGTCCTATCTCATACTCAAATCTTACATATGTTCTATGCTGTGTTATAATACTATGAGGAATATATACAAATGCTTGGAATGTCCTACTGACAATTCCAAAAGTCCAGAAATAACTGGAAGCTTCATGAATTTTATAGTCAGAAGGAGATCATGTCATCATTTTTACAGAGCTTGGAGAATAGCAAGTAGAAAAGATTTTGAGAAAATATTATAGAAAACAGCATGACTGTTTTGAGCACTTTGTTTCTTTGAATGGTGCTGAACGTAGAGCTCAGCCTGCCCTTGTGTGACAGTAGATACTGCAGGGGCAATAAAAGATCTCAACTTTTTCTGACTCTCTAAAGTGCAGTTCTTATTCTCTGCTCTGTGGGTGGAATCTAAGGGTACATCTCTAGAGTGACATCCTCAACAGCAGCATAATTAGACGGTGATCCCTAAATATTTTAAGAAGATTCTACTGTGTACATTAAGATACACGCATTTTAAAATTCACATCAGTGGAAATATAAAGAATGTATGCAATGTATCAGTTGGGTTGAGAAAGCAAACCAGCTAGACATTTTAAGTAGGATGGGATTTAACAGAGGGTGTTTACAAAACCTGGAAAAATTGAAATAAATGGGAAAATTGAAAATCAGCCCCTATTCGGAGCCTCCCAGAAAGAAGGCAAGAACATTACAGAAGTGAATGATCCAAACTACGTCTCAGTTCACTTATGCTGGGCTAAGGCAGAAGCGAAAAACCTTTGCTGCTGCCTAACTCACACTCAGCAGACAAAACTAGAGGGTGGAAGAATGTCCTGGGGATGGCTCATATTTTTATATCCTTGTCTGCCATCTGCATCAGTCAAGTACTGCAAGTAAAGTGACCTGTAACTAATTTTTGCTCCCAAGTCTCAAAAAAGTACATTAAATGTTTAATTGTAATCTCTAGGTGCAAGAGAGCTTGGGCAATATCGTTTCTAATCTTCCAGCATGCTCAACTAAATGAGATAGAAAATGAAATTGGATGGAGCCCATCAAGAAAACCCAGCATTATATGCCCTAGTAAACATTAATGTACACAAATAATCCCAGACATTTGAGGAAAAAAAAGATGTAACATTTCTTTCAGCAATGCACTTTGATTGCTACTCCAATTTAAGAAAACTCATATTTTTAATATTTTTTCTGTTTCAATATATTACCAAGTGTTTTTCAGATATCCTCATGTAACTGATTGCAGATCTATAGACATCTGTCAGTTCTTGAGTATTTAATTTGTATATATGTCTTAATTATCTGCAGCATTTCTTAAATACAACCAGATGTAAATAAATAATTCATTATGTGGTGTTAATTACTGAACTATCTGAGCCTCATTTTACTCTTCTGTGAAACAGAGTTATAATAAGAATTGAATGCTCAGAAGTTTAAACAAAATAACACATTAAAAAGCTTAGCAAATGTGTATGGTAAGCATTCAAATATTATTAGCCCTAATGATAAGACAGCCATGATTATGATTGATGTTGTAGTAGAATCACAAGGAAGACTCTCACTGAAATACCTCCAGCCTTTGTGAATGAAAAAAAAAGTGTTTTCTTGTTATTTTTATGTATGAACAACATATTGATTCAGTGAATATTTATTAATGCAATAATTTTCTCTGTTACTCTTAAGACATTATTAGCACCACAGAGATACTTTATGACTTTATGTTTTTGGGATTCATATAGTTTTCTTAATTCCAAAAATTCAAATATGTCATCAGGTTCTATGCAGCTTTTGGATTTATTTCCTTAATTTTGTCAGGTGCCAAAGGAGCACTTTTCCCTCAAGTATGAGATCTACCTTGAGTTTATTGCTATACTCTTCTTTAATTATTTGATTAATATCACCTGTTCTGTTTGAATATTCAGGTATTATATATACCTCCTGTATATGGATATTACATATAATTATATAGTATGATTGCATGTGTTACCTATTTTGCATGTATTATGTATGTGCAATTATAACGTATTATCTAGTCTTGATATTCCCCCTATTTTATTGCCTCTATTTTTTCTCCATCTTCTGATATTTTCAAATACAGTCTTTCTTTCAGAATAGTTTAGATAAAGAAAAGTTACAAAGTTAGTGCACAGTTCCTGGATTCATTTATTTTGGATTTAGTATATAATTCAATATTGCTTTATTTATTATGTTTAAATTCTTCCAGCTTTGGCCACTGGGAGTTCTTTTAATTGGATTCTGTGACACATTGACATACCACACAGGATACTGCAGCCTCAGCTTGTATATTCCCTGGTCTAATCTTGAACCTGTAATTTCCCCAAGAATCCCCAGTTCCTTTTACCAGACAATAGTATTTGAACACAAGTTTTGGGTGCTACCTGTTCTCGTGCATTCTTGAGAAGTCATTGTTTCTATTACACTCTTTCAGCAAGCAGAGATCAGAAATATGTGTGTATGTATAAATTAGTTTCATAAATTTTCGTATGTATCTATACTGAGGTAAACACGAGCGCATACTCATGTTTCCAACTATAATCCAGCATCCCATGGGTCATTCTAGCCTCCCCAGCCCTAGTTGTCTGTAACCTTCCACTCCAACAGTGAGAAAACAGGTTACCACCATCCACCACCCATTTACTTACTTGTTCAATCCCAGTATACAAGTGTAGTGCCCTCAGAATTGTTAAGCTGCCCCACTGAGAGACAACTTGGTTGACTAGAATACACTGCTTGCCTACTGATTCTTTTATCTTCGGTCTTAGTTTCCCATTGTTTACAAAGTGTCTTAGGTCAGTACCATTTCCCCCAACCCTTTTCATGGCATTGTTTCATACTTACAATAGAGTTGAGTGGTTTTGTCACCATCTGTGTTCCATCCTGGGATTTCCTCAACTTCATAATTCATTTTTCAAAAATTTCCATACACTAAGTGCTTGCCAGTGGGTTTCCGCCCCAGGCAAGTTCGCTGTGGACTCAATGCGACCAAAGAAATTGACAGCAGAACGTTCTTTGGGGCGAAAGGGTTAATTACCCGGCTTGTTCTCCCAGCGGAAGGTCGAGCACTAGTGTCTCTACCTCTGCCCAGAGCACTGGGCCAAGCTCTCTATACAGTGCAATAATAGCCTATTGCCTAAAGGTGTGGAAGCGGTAGCCTAGCAACAGGCCAGTTACATCATCAGGTGGTTTAAGTTCAGGGAGGATCCTGGCCATAGGAACCCCAACTTCCCCACAGTAAGGTTCAATCTTTTTTGCTGTATCTTCTTACAGGTTTTGACAAAGGCATAGTGCATGTACCCACCATTAGAATATTATACAAAATGGCTTCATAGCCCTAAACTATGTTATTTCACTATTCAGCTAGTTATAGCTCTCTAGGGAGGGTACTTTGAGGGAGGTTCACACCCACTCTGATTTCTTCAGTAGCCACTAAGCTTCAGGCTTTCACAGCTTCATCACTGTAAAGTTAGCTGCTGATGCTCGGTGCTCCCTTGCAGCTGGAAAGGGGTGACAGGAATAGGGCAAATTAAAATGCCACAAACTTGCTGTTCATACTAAAAGAATCAGGTATATTTCTTTATCAGGTGAATTTCTACCAGATTGTTATAAGCCTCTGATTAATTTTCAGAGTTTAGAAAAATGTCTAGGGTTCTCATCACTTTTATTATGGAAGATGAGATTTTCTGAGACCCTTACTACACCATTCGGGAAGTGGTTGCTTTCCACCTCCCTTTAGAAAGACACTTAAATTGTTTCTTGATTTATAATATGGTAAGGAAACATTGGATGACATTTTACTTCACACACATGTAAGCATGTGAGTAAATAAGTTATTTGAAATAGAAAGGTGGCTCAGAACAATTGAATATTATTTACTCAAAAAAGGAATGAAGTGCTGAAATATGCTACAATATTGATGAACTTTGAAAATATAAGTGAACAAAATCTGACACAGAAAATGTATATTACATGATTTCATTTATATGAAATGGTCAGAAGAGACAAATGTGTAGAGTCAGAATGTAAATCAGTAGTATTTAGAACAGTGAGTTTATCATTTTAACTGGAGAATAATAACACAGAAAAGAAAGGGATAGAGTTGGTTGAAGACAAGTAAGAGTCCAGATCATGCAGTTCCTTTTAATAGTATTGGTGAAGGGTAATGGGAAAGCCATTCACAGTTTTAAGAGAGAAATAATTTATATTAAGTGTGATAATTTGGAGGTTGAGAGAAAGAGGCTGTGAAACAAATCAGAAGACTGTTATAGTCAGGATACAGATGGTTACTGAATTGGAATGTGTGAACTGAGAAAAGATGAAGATAAATAAATGCACTTGAGATACAGTTTGGAACTAGAAATGTCAAATGTGGTTGTACACAAGCTGCAGAACAAGGAAAATGAAATAAGATTACTAGACTGTGAAACTCGGTCAATGCTGATGACCAACTGAGATATGGAAGACCTACTGAGATATGGAAGGTGTGGGCGGTAGAAGTAGCAATCAAATATTCTACTTGAATTTATGCTTGAAATGGCTATGCAAAATCTTAGAAAGATGTCTGCAACATATTGAGAGAAGACCTGGGACTGAATCGTGAACACTCTAATACCTGGGACTGAATCGTGAACACTCTAATACTGGGGAGATCCATTAAGAAGAAAAGAGTAGAGAATTTGAAGGAGCATCCAATAACTTGGGAATAAAACCAGAAAGTACTTCAAAAAAATCAATAGAGAACCAACTACGTTGAAAGCAACTAGGTAGGCCAAAAAAATGACCAGAGAAAATGTTCTGGATATTGAAAATATGGTTGTTTGTGATGAGCATGGTAGGAGAAAAATCAATGGCATGATGAAGACAGAAAGCACACATGGAATGAATTTAACATTTTAAATTATAGTATTTTAAAGTAGAAAATATCATTAAATTTAGATTAAATCCAGTAACTATATTCAGAGGGAAACAAATCAATCCAGGAAAATCCATTCTATATTAAATTTAGTAGACACAGAACAATTATTTGAAATTAAATATCAAATATTTGTAGTCAAATAAGAGCTTCTGGAAATACTTGAGGGTGCTTGAGTCCTGTATCACTCAAGTAGTAGTAAAGATTTTCCTTTAAATAGTCGATTGATTTGCTTAGAATCACATTCTTATGATAAATTACCAAGGTTAATAATGTTAAAGTTAAAAAGTCAAAGAATCACAGAATTAACTCCTTTTGCAGATCATGAAGAAGTCTTATCCTTCTTCCACTCCAAATCTCAACAGGTATTGTAGAAACAGGTATGTTATTTTTGTGTAATTTCTTCTAAAATAATAAAGATCTACAAAATATAGAATTGACTTTATCTTTCCATTCACACTAACTTTTATTATTATTACTTTGTATCTTTTTAGACCATAAACACAAAGAATTAATTATAGTCTGTATATGGTAGAATATCAGCACTGTGCAACTTCCTTATTTTATTTATCTATTCATTCATTCTATTTTATTCCCATTCATTACTTCCATTCCCTGCTTATACTGTAAAAACCATCCTAAAGTATTTGATAAGAATCCTTTTACTTGTGTGTTCTTATAAACTGTGTGATTTTGTTTTATGGCTATAGATTTTATTACAAAAACAATGGTGATGTGATATACACTATCCTTTTTCTACACTTTTTTTCCATTGGGAACCATGATTTTAAGCTGTACTCATATTCACATCTGTTAAACCTTATATTTTGCTACTAACTGCCATATTATTCAGGGTGTGTGTCTACCAAATGCACTTACTCATTGTACTACCAATTAATATCTCCACTGCCTTTACACTACACAAGCAACACATAGAATAACGGTGAACATTCTAGTAACTTGTGTGAAGATCCATTTTGGATCTTTACCTAGGATTGCCAGGATTTAGGGCAAATATATATAATTTTACTTATTAACTACATTCTGATCTCCAGAATATCTGTGTCAGTCTATATTTGTTACAGCAACTGAGAGGAATTCCATATATTGTATTTTTACAAAAAAAATTTACATCGTGAAATTTTACTTTTTGCCATTCTAATGTTCACTAAAGCTTCTATAATTTGTACTAAGCATTATTTTTCCTGACAATAAGTAAATTCTGTGTTTTCAAACTATATTCAGAAAAAAAAGGATGCTTGAATAGTAAAAACAATTTAGAAAACATATATTCTATTGAAGGAATATTATAATTAGATTTAAAAATATCCAAAACACATGAAATGCTTTATTGAGCACTTAAATCAGGCTAAATACTGGGGCATAGGAGTGACAACAGCAAAATACAAGCAAAACAGTACAAAACCAAAACATCATGAATCTTATAACAATAAGCATTTATATTGCTCATGGGTCTAGGGATCATCTGGGCAGCTTTTCCAATTTGGGCTGGATTTACCCATGTGTCTGCATTTGACTGTGGATCAAGTAAGCTACTCTGCTAAATTTGTCTGTCTTTTTTGTTTGTTTTTTTGTTTTTTTCACATTTTGAGGCTTGGCTGGCTGAAGGCTGGTCTAGAATGTCCTAGGCTGGGACAAATGGGCTCTTATCCAAAAGAACTCTTATTTCCATCAAGCTAGATTAGTTTCTTCTCATGAGAGAGGCAGGTAACCCAAGAGTGTAGAAACAGGCAAGGCACCTGAGGCATAGATTCAAAAGGTGCACACCATCACTTCACATTTTATTAAGCTAAAGGAAATCACTGGACCAGTGCAGAAGCAATGTGTGGAAAACAGGTCTAACATCTTAAAAAGAGAAGCTGCAGTCACACTGTAAAGAGCATGGATATAGGCTGAGTAGAAAATTGGGATTGTTTTTGCAATCAAATCATGCACACAAACACACGTATAGTTTGCTATATGTATGAAGGGCTATGGTGTATGCTGGAGCAAGCAGTAGGAAAAGAGTTCAAAAGGTAATGGAAGCCTATGGCACAGAACTTCTAGGCTATTGTAATTGTTTAGAATTTTAATTGTAGCAGAAAGGAAAACCACAGGATGGAGGATTTTGAACAAAGGAGTGATATTCAAATGGGGATAAGGAGGCAATTATAAAACACAAATCTGGAGTTCAAAGGAGAGTTCTGATCTGGGAATTTACAGACAACCTGCCAAAATTGTAAACTTAGATTTTTTTCATTTATATTACACATAAATTTAATACATTTCATTGAATTATATTTATACCATCATAATAGATCATGATATAATATGGAATTCTGATCTTTGTAAAAATACGTGAGAAAGCCATATAATTTACAGATTTAATAAATGTGGTTTCTGTATCTACACCCAAATTTAGCATGTGAGATATGAGCTCAGTTATTTGCTTTGCCTACCCCAAATCAGAAAACCAATTAATTTTAATTTTGAAACTTTTTTGCTGTCATCACATAGTTAATTTGAGTGTTGCCCTTTTTTTTCCCCTTTTTTCTGCTTCCATGATGCTCTTCCAGAACTGGACCATTTCTTACCCACAGCAATATTACAGGCACCAACAAAAGAAATATTTTACTTTTATTAAAAGAAGATAAACAAATAAATAAATGCAATTGGAAAAGAGTCGATGTAGAACTTGTGACACTCATAGTAGATCATCATACAATATGGAATTCTGATTTCTGATTCACTCAAATCAGAGCAGTGTAGAAAAAAAAAAGCTGTGTTTTTACTTCCAGCAGAAAAGGTGTGTGGTAGTGAACTTTCTATATTTCTAGGAAGCTAATACAATTGACCCAACTATGAGAAACTCCAATTACTAGACATCTGTTGAAAACACAGCAGAACAGCACACAATCTGTTTCAAATATTTTTGCATAATGTGGCTGACAGAAAGTTTAATGAAACAAACAAAAAGGGAATAAGGTTAGTAATTTATTTACAATTAAGTATGAGTAGTTGATACTTTTAAAGAAAGGCAATACAGAAAATCAGTAATAAACAGGTGGAGAAGAAGAATTCAGAGTTTTAAGGAAAAAGCACAGAAAATAATAATTAACTTTAGGAAAACAGCATTCTGCTAATAGCACTAAGAAAGATTTATTTAATGCACAATATGAAAGAGCTACAAGAAATGAATCAATATGACTGTTAAAAATTGATAAAAAAAATACAGGATCTACTTTAGGATAGTATACATATATACATATATTCACCACACATAAAACAATATACTGTGTTCAGCAATAAAATACAGTGACTTACGCTGATCATCCTTAACATTTAACAAATTCCCATGATTTTGGTAAAATTTGATTTCATTTTCCTTGTGAAGTCAACTTCTTACTTTTGATACATTTAAATGAGACATTTATAAATGAATCTTCTTTATTGAGGACATTCTGAATTTCCTCTGTGAGGATTCTGGTAGCACCAGAATTTTCAGATTTGTACTAAAAAGCAGTAGTTGAGCATCTTTAAAGTCCTAAACAATCCACATGATTCACCATTAATTATAATTTCTCTCCCTTTAAGGTTTCAGTTACACAGGATGAGTAAGTTCTAGAGATCTAACACACAACATGGTGACTATAGTTAATAATACTGTATTATTTACCTGAAATTGAACAAGAGTGAATATCTGAGTGGTATGTGAGGCCACTGGAGTATTTTAATGGTTTTATGTTCATTCTGGCTTATTTCATTGTTAGTGTTTTTAACAGCTTACTTGAGATATAAGATACATATCACAAAAGTACCCATTTAAATGTGCAGTTCATTAAGAATTAGTTTAGATACTGGTATAATTATCACCACATTCCTATCTATATTTGAAATATATATGGAATATTTCCATTACCCCAAACCTTCTCTGTTACCCATTTTCGATCAACCTCTGCTCCCACCTCTTGCCCCAAGAAACTACTGATCTATTTTCTATCTATAGGCTTGTTGTTTTTAGAAATTTCAGATAGAAAGGATTACACACTAGTAGTCTTTTGCTTGTTTCTTTTAGCATGATGTTTTGAGATTCATCCATTTGTTAATGTTTCATTTCTTCTTATTGCTGAGTAGTATTCTCGTTTTCCTTATAGATATATAGCAAGAATAAGATAGATTGACTGAAAAGTCTTGAGACCTGGAAGTCTTACTCTCTCTTTTAAAAATAAGGTGTTTGATATCCAAAAGAGTTAAGCGTCTGGCAAAAATGCACAGGGCCCTCTGACACTAATAGCCAGTTCTCCTAACTTTACAAAATATCTCCACGACACCAGTCTCTCTTCATTTCTTCCTGCCTTGTGTCCTGAATCTATATCCATCAGTCATTTCTTGATATTTTCACTCTCCTTCATTAAATCTAGATTTCTCATCTGTTGAAAATGCATTTATTAGAATTGAATTACATCAACATTTATAATGAAGGCATATCCCTTCTTTCTACTCCTGTTTCATGTTTCACCTATTTCATATTCCCATCAGTCCCCAGAAAAAAATTTCTCTTTAAGATGTCCAACTCTTCCATGAAGCTGTGATAGTTTTCATTGTACATTTTTCATGGTGTACATTTACATTTCTGATCTATTTTGCTATTTTCCTGACATTTACATTTTAAACTCTAGTTCTTTACCTGCTCCCTTTGTGGATGAGATTTATTTCTCAAAACCTGTTTAATTTGACCTGTCCTTCTCCATCATTCAAACCCTCTACTTCATCTTCATAATCTGCATTTTACAGAATGCATTTCTTTCTTCAAAAATATCCCCTTATTAAAATACCTGCAGGCATGAATAACACTCGATATCCCATTAATATACAAATCACAAACTGGCAGCTAGTAGTTTGAAATAGGATGCTGACAGATTTGATTCATCTGTACAGTTTTCTTATTTTAATAAAGCAAATATATAAATATTGATAGATTTCTTGTGTTAATAACAAATCTGAGAGTACTTGGAGAAAAATACCTACATAACAAGTGTGATAGAGTATGACTTCAGATATATTTGGGTGCTTTCCATTTTCAAGCTTCACCATCCCACTTCCTCTTCTGTACCCCATTCGGGCATGCCTAGAACATAGTCTACATAGAGGATTAATAATTCTAATTTCTTAAAAAGTTGTTCACAACCAAAGTAGATTTTATAATACTAACAATCAGTTGCATGCTAACTCTCCTCACTTCTCTCCTTCGTTTTTTTTACCCTTTAATTAAATTGCAATGATTCCTTCAATGGTAAGATTGGCTTTGACAATCTCTTATTTTGGAAATAGTTAACAAATAAATCAAGGAAATGTTCAGTGCCAGCCCTTGATCTTCATATCATCAGAATCCAGGGCTACAATCCCTGCTTTATTTTTTTTCCCCAGTTTTTAGTTTGTTTTTAGTTTGTTTGTTGTTAGAGCCTGCATATAAGTGAGATGATATGGTACTTGTCTTTCTGTCTGACTCATTTCTCTTAGAACAATGCCCTCAGGGTCCATCCATGTTGTCCATAATGGCAAGATTTCTTTCTTTTTTATGGCTGAATAATATTCCATTGCAAATCCCTATTCTTAAATGTCTTGTAGTGAAGTAGGTTAATATAACTATTTTTTCTTGATTCTTAGCTCAAGTAACTCACTTTAGGAAGATTCAAACTGTGCCATGTAGTATGAATGAAAATATAGCAAATGCCTTTTTTAATTCTTCCAGTTTCATTCTTTTTCTCAAAAAGAGAAAATTCAGTAAATAGATGTCCACAGAGTTTCCTATTTTCAAATCTCTGGTGGAAGTTCAACATCTCATACCATAGGGATTTTCTACCAGGACAGCACTCAAAACCTGCCAGCTGAATAGTTTCTTGATTTATTTATGAGAAAGTAAATAAAATTATAAAGCTCTTTGTCTTTGAATAGTTTCTCAGATTTTTTGCCTCATCAGTTGAGATAAGAATTCAAAAAGTATGATTAGAGTAGATTAAGATACCCTGTAGTTGTAGGCCAATATTTAGCAAATTCAGGAATAAATCTATGTAGGTGAATATATAATCACTGACGGTAAGCAGAATAATTGGTAGTATTAAAAAAACTAGGATTGTGACTTATGGAAAATGATTATGTATGTGTTATGAACTGCATATCTGTGTCCCCCCAAGATTTGTATGTTGAAGCCCAAAATGTGACTATGTTTAGAAGTGGGGCCTTTAGGAGGTAATTAGGTTTAAATGAGGTCAGGCATTGGGGCTCCATGTTGGGATTAGTGTCCTTATCCACAGAGGAAGAGAGACTAAAGCTCACTCTCTGCCTTGGAAGGATACAGCAAGAAGGCACCTGTCTGCAAGGCAGGAAGAAGTCCCTCACCAGGGAACCACAGTAATAAGCACCTTGATCTTAAACTTTCTGGTCTCCAGACCTATGCGAAATAAATTCCTGTTGTTTAATCCACCCAGTCTCTATATAGCATCCTGAACTGACAAATATGGTATGGCAGAAGTAAATGATCTAAAAAATAGTTAAACAAAATGTAGTTTTAATATATATTAACAAAAATAGGATGTTTTAATATCTCAACAATCAAAAAAATGTCAAAAGAAAGAAAAGGGAAGACACATCACAATTCTACAAGATACAAAGTTAAAAGCATTATTGTATATTTTGATATTTTAGTTTGTCAAAAGGAAAATATACATGTGCGATATTTCTAGGCTAGCATCTAGATGCAGAAATAACCAGAATATGTGATATTTTCTTGAATAACTATTTAATTTTCAAAATGAGTATCATCCTTTAAAATTACATGCATATATTTTTTCTTATACTAGTTTTCTGATTATAAAGTGTAAGTTAATTGTAGCTACTTTAGAAAATATCAGAATATAAAAGGTAAAATAACAGTTATATTTTCTATACTTCATTAATTCTAATGTACATATATATTTAACAAATTCAAATTTTTTGTTTACTATTTTATTTATATAAATCTGAATGTGTCTAAAAATAAAAAAATAGCACCTTTGAAAAATATCAACTAATTGATATTAAAAAATGGTATTTCATTGTCCCCTTCAATTTCTCATTAATAATACTGATAAGTTTCAATATAGTACTTTATGGACTCTAATACTTCTATTAATTATCTATTCTTTTTCTTGCTCATCTCTCCCTGAAGATAGGGGGCTACTGTTTTGGGGTATTTTTTTGTAAGGTATAAGAAATTTTCATATATGAAATAACATTTCCTTGCATACATATCAAAAATTTTTTTCCCAGTTCACTTGTATGTCTTTTAAATTTTTCCTTAGGGTGTATTTTTTATTATTTCTAGATGTTGATTTGTTGTGGAAAAATATATTTTCTTAAAGAAGCCTTTCTAAGATTGCTTTTATTTTGATGACTTTATTGATCTGAAATAAGCACAAATATTTGACTATGCAATTTTTTTTGATGGTAGTATTTTTCTAAGCATAAAAATAATATATGTTTCCTATAAATTTAGAAAGTGCAAAATAGGAAATGAAGCTCCCTATTATCCTGTAGTCAAAAGAGCACCACTCTTAAGATTGTTTGATGAATGTGAGATTATAGACTATTCTGTGATAATTTTTTAGGAATTGATTATTTTTACTTAATATACATAAACTACTACTTAATTTGTAATAGTTTTATATTTATCAAGTTAGTATATTAAAATATATTGTCTTTATTGTATAAATTGTCACTATTATAAATATAGTGAAAGTTAATCCTTTTAAGAAATTATGCTTCCATATATTGCTTTAAAATAAAATCCTAAAACTAAAATTTTTAAAAGAAAAGTAGTAACATCTTACACTGATAGACAGTGAGTGCAGTGGGGTATGGGGGGGACTCCATGATAAGGGTGAATGTAGTAACCACATTGTTGTTTTGTGAAACCTTCATAAGAGTGTATTTCAATTATACCTTAATAAAAAAATACATAAAAATAAAAATGAAAAAATTGAAAAGTAGTAACATCTTTAAATTAATTTATGCTAACAAAGACATAATAATTTGTATTTCCACCAACAATTTAGAAATCCGTGCATTCAGCTGCTTTTATTTATTTGTTACATGGATCATATTTTTTACTTTTATTTTCTCAATGTATTTGAAACATACTAATCTCTTCTGAATTCTAATATTAATTACTTTTACCTTATATTTCATTAAATAATAAAGGTAACCACAATATAATGTATTTTAATTACCTTTGTATAAGACACACATTTCGCTTATTTCTTCTGGTCTAATTTTCTCATCTCTGCCATAACAGTAGGGTATGAGACAAATAACTTACGATTGCCAAAAAAGCATATTGTACCTTCTCTTTTACTACTATATTCTATTTTTAACTTCTATAAAATAATTATTCAGTAATCCTAAATATTTAATCATTAAAGCTCACCATATGCTATGATTAGAATCACAAGTTCTACATAAATCCTAATGTATAGATTTTGTTAAAGACTATATTTATGTTACAATTGTCCTATTTAAATGAAATGGGATGATCCACTCCCTTATTTCAAACCTTTTACTTATTATTTGAGTTAAAATGGCTTTTTTAGTTAATCTTTTCAAGATTAACATTGCTCTAGAATTTCAAGTGAAATCCGAAAGTGCTGTGTAGCAACATCATAGTCATGTAACCAGTGAGAGTAAAAAACAAAAATAACTTTGCTATAGATCACTGCCTTGTGCCATTTCACGATCTAAAACATGGTATTAAGGGAGGGATAAAACAATCCTCTTTGACAATTTTTGTATGATCTAAAATTTTCCATATCATTTATTGGCTTCTGCCTAGAATAAATTATGATTTAGAATCAAGACATTTTATATAGAAATGGAAATACTTAAATGAATAATCTTGTTTTGATGCTTGAAAGATTATCATAAACAGCAATCTTCCCCAATCTTTAGCTTAAATTATTGCATACACACTTTGCAAAAGTCCCTTTCTGTCTTTCACATCAAAATCACATTTTCATTCACCAATATTTATGAGATTGGGCATTTATTGAATCCTTTAATGTGAGGCACTTTTTATGCACCTTGCAAGTATTTTTGCATCTAATTCTTACAGCATCCCTGTGACATAGACACTGTTTATGCATCCATTTCACAGATGAAGTCATAGAGGCAAAAGAATAAGGGCTGTGTTTCAGCTAAAACAGCCAACCAAGTTTCACAGCTGGGCATAGAATCAGGGAGGCCTGGCTGCAGACAATCCACATTGCTGACCTCTTTAGGACTTCAGGGAAATTATGAGAGGGATCTAAATCATCACAGAAAAACAATCACTCGTCATTTTATTTATGTACTATACTGTGTTATCTTAACATATAACCATAGTTATTTGTAAAGACCAATGATACACCTTTCATTCAAGAACTAAAACACCTGGTACTTATGTCATCACTGGGGTCCTAAAATTCAAGTTACAGCACACTGGAAAGTAAAGTTTAGCATTTTTCACACGTGCAAATAATTGTCAACATGAAATATCTTCACATGATTCACATTTGGACACTTCCCATGCTTCACTTCTGTTCCCTCTCCTTCCCTTGCATGATACATTGAGCATCTGAGCAGTACCCACCTCAAAACTCACTACATTACATTCTATTTTCTCAGCTTTTTATAGTATATCTTTCATGGTAGATAACCTGCTCGCAACACCCAAACACAAATATACCCACATTCACATCATGCAATACCTATCTCCAATACCTACTGGCTAGCATTGTTTCTGTGTTCTTTTTAGGGCACATTTTATAGAAAATACACCCCTCCTCCTAACATACACATATACACAAACACTCAATACGTGCAAAGGATGTCTTGAATTTCATCATTAGTGTATGTTGCTGAACTTTTCCTTTAGTTCTGAAATAATTCCATAAACTCCTAAATGAACCCCTGGTCCCAAAACTCCAGAATAGACCACAATCCACATAGCTTGTTGGGGAGTTCTATTTAATAACCATTTATTTGGAGATTTCGCTATGAAAGCAAGAGGTTCCAGGTATTTTAAGTACTTATAAACTTCTGTTGTCTTTATCAGGATGACGCTAATATTAACCAAAATAAGCTGCTAGAAATGAGAATTATACAGAAATAATATTTTTTTCTAATCAGTCATCCAAATAGTCTTACTATTTGTCTTATATAACAAAGATAGAATTTAAAAAAATCTGTTTACATTCCATCCACCAAGTGTTCTCCTCCAGGTAAAAACAAAATCAAATTAAATATAAATATTTTACATTAATAACACTAAATATTATAATCAAATTCAACATTTCTTGGGTAGAATTTTAAATAATTGCATTCACATCAAAACATTTTAAATGTCATTACCTTGTTTTTTTATGTTGATTCCAACATATACAAACAGAAGTATTCCTTTTGAAATTGCATAAACATTTACTTTAATATTAAATATTAATGTAATTATGGGAAGTATGTTATTTCTAAAATTCCAGAAGAATCAACAGAATGGTATATAAAGATTTTTATTCTATTAATTCTCCTGTTAGTTCTCAATTATTTACCTGGGTATTTTACCTAACTATTGTTTAAATCTAAGCACATTCTTGTAAAACTGGTGTGTAAATCAGTTTTTTATTACATTTTGATATAGTGCTATCTTTAAAAATAAAATGAAGTTAAAGAGACAGAGTTGTATTAAAAAGTAATAACATATAAAGTTTTTTTTTTTTTTTTACCCACATGAAGCTATATGGCAAGGTAAGATTTAGGGTGATGGCATTCACTCAAATCAAAGTGATGGCTTAGATATTTCTGGGATTTAACAATTTACTTGAACAGGAATTCACTATCTTCTTCTTACTAAGCCAAAGCAAAATCTTTTTCATTTCTCCCCAATCTTTTGTATGATTTAACACTGTAAAGAAAGGAAGTGGACATTGTTCTGGGTATAAAGAGTGATAGGAGAAAAATATTAATCATAGGAACCAGTAGTATTTTCATTTTTCATTTTCAAAATCCCAGTATATACAAGCAGAACACAAAGAGCAAAAAAATATTTAAGCTGGGCACTCTACTCTCTAATCTAAAATGAATGCTAGTGAATGTACATCGGTTTTCATCTTTTATATACTAAATAATAATACGTGTAAAGTGCTATGCCTATCACACTTTAAATCCTATATAAATATTAGCTATGTTAATAAAAATAACTAGAAAAAGTTAATCTTAGATATAATGTTTTGAGTCATTCAGTAAATTAATTGATCAGTATCATAAGGCAGGAAATTATTGGTAACAAGAACTCTAATTATTTTACGAACTATAGAGCTGAAATCATATTAGAGGAGACAGAAAGCGACCCATTCTAAATCTAACACTGAAACAGTCACATGCTCCATCTTCTCTTGACTTTGACCGCCCACATGCCCAATGGTATCCCGTATCACAAAAGCATCCTGCAGTGAAAGGACAGGTTGCCAGTGCTATGTTGCCCAGCGGCCCATCTGCTCTCCTACCAGCAGCCGCACCGGCGTACCTACCTGCCTGCGTCCAGAGATGACCGATCTCTACTCAGGTAGTACAGGCAGATCCCGTCCCTTCTCACCTACTCGATGATAGCACTCTGTTCACCCTTTCCCTTCTAGAACATCTCCAGTTCTCTACTTCCTGAAATATTCTTGTCAATGTTAGCACAGTATTATTTTTTTCTTTTTAAAACATATACAAACTCTTCTTTTCTTTTTTTAATTCCATTTGCCTTATAAGCCTCTGGTCCATTTCTTTACTGTTCTTTGTTCTTTAGAAAAGAAGAATCATCTATAAACCCTCCCTTCGAGTCCTCAGACTCAGTCCGATTTGGACGTCCATTCCAACTTATTTCCACATTGTTCAATCTGATCAATTTTTAGGCCTCATCTGATAACATATTAGCACCTTTCACAAGAATGGAGGGATCTCCCCTCTTTGCTTGCATGCTGTCCTGCTTTTCCCAAGGTCTCACATCTCCCTCTTTCTCAATATTAGTCTCTACTGGTTCCTCCACTTACTCTGTATTTTGGGGAGTTCCAAAATGCCCAGGCCTTGTCATTCCTGTTTTCATTCTATATGTCGTACTTTTGTGATTTCACCCAGAGTATATAACAACTTACAAATTTGTATCTCAGGTTCTAGCCAATGTCCTGAACTCCAAACACATGCATCTCTCTACTTGACATTTCCTTTTAGTATCGATCTCATATCTCAAAACTTCACATATCCAAACCTTTGCTGGGCTCATCCCACCCCCAAACTTGCTTCACTCTGTCTTCTGTCAGTCAGATTCATGGCAATTAAAACTCTCCGGCTGCTTAGTCCAAAAATCTTGGAGTCATTTTCATTCACCTGGTGACACTGTCTACTTCCACTTTGTAGAAAACACCAAGAAGCTTCCTCCTCAGACCTTTCTCATTTGTTCTTCCATCCACCTGCAGTAACCTTCCTCACACCCTCACATTCCTCAGGTTTCTATCAAATAACAACTTGCTGAAGAGACTTTCTTGTCTACCTTATGCATAGGTAAAGCCCCGTCTCCTTCTGGAAGGAAGCCTCTTTCCTATGCTTATCCTTCTCTGCTTAATATAATTCTTTAACATATATTTCTTTCAAAGGAACAGGAGGTAGAATAGGATACTCAAGCCACTAATTTAAATTTTCTTAAATTTTTTCTAACATTTTGTTTTCCCAATAAAAACCGAATATTGATCATTCATGGTTTTATTCCAAATTAAGTAGAAGCATGCATGAAAAGATTGAATTTTTCTGTGAATAAAAACAATTGCTAACTATACTGTGAATCACTTCAACACACATCACCAAAGAAATTAAAGAATAAAACACTAACAGAGGTTCATTAGGAATAAAAGTGCAAATAATAAACTGCTATGTGCCTTAACATTTTGAATGACCATGTTCAATACTATCTTATGCAAATAAATGTATCATTTAAGTAAAAATGGGTTTCTGTGTGTATGAACAATCAACAGAGAGTCTCAACTGAGTCTCTCATGGGATTTACATTACGATTCTATTAACTTTGGCAAGTTGGTAACTTTTGTGTCTATTCAGATAGACATCAAAGAAATGTTTGTATTTTCATATATCTGTATTTTATATACAACTATATTTTTATTTTCATATATTTACATTCTATATACAAATATATTTGCATTTTCAATTTATTATTTGTTCCTTTTAGTTTTAATTGACAAACACAGTGACAGAATTCATGATACACATGTAAGACACTGGGTGGAGGACAAGGGACAGGAATCAATGGGGTTATCAAGTAGGGACACCCATAGAATGTTGTTTGAAGTCTTTGACTAAATCATTACAGGAATGTGGGTGAGGGGGAGAGGGGGAGGGGAATAAAGGGGCACAAAAATTATCAGTCATAATATAAGTTGGTCACAGTGATGGTAGTACAGCATGAAGAATACAGCCAGTGATTCTGTAACATCTGTCTTGACAGATAGTAACAGTACTTGTTGGGATAGGGATTTTTAATAAAATGGATAACTGTTGAATCACAATATTGCATACTTGAGACAAATATAAGACTGTATATCAACTGTACTTCAATAAAAATAAATACATAAATAAATCATTAGGAAAACAAAAAAAGCAGCTACTTCCATTCAGGCAACTGAAATTCTTGGCACACAAATGGTGCTGCTACAAAGATGTGCACAAATGAAAACAGACTGCAGGGAAAAGAAGAAGCTCTGTGTTTCTGACAAAGAGAGTGAAGTTTTCTGTCAGCTGTGATGCTTAGAGCTGTGGTGCAGTATTTTTGTAACATTTTGAATGTCACAACTTTGGGAGACCCATGGCAGTTAAGTATTTCAGAAGGCCAATAGGGATACAAGCTGTGGAGAAATACCAGTTGAAGAAGCTAGTTGGTACTCAGCAGAGGGACATTAAGAGAGACAACTAGCTATCCCGCAGGATATAAGCTTGTTCTTAAACACAAGAGAGAAAGCTGCTGAAAATTCCTTGGGGGCAGGGAAATAGAAGAGGAGAAAATATGTGTGGTTTGGGGAATTTTGTTTGTAGCTGGGTGATACAGAAGTAGTGCAAGTTTATGTTCCCTGAAATGTTACTGATATTTGTTGAATCCATTTGACATTTTTATGCTAATAATAGAATTGTGTACAGAGGAAAAAAGTGAGATTAATAAATGATTGCATTTGTTGATTTACCTACCTTTCAATTCAACAAAAATATGTAATTTAATTATTTCACAACTTCTTTCAAGATCCACATTTCTGTGGGCTCTTAATAGTCTGGAAAATGAGCTCCAAACTGCATTTAGTCTCAGGAGGAAATAGAAAAAGAAATACTTTTAAAAAGAGATGAAAAGAAAGGCTTGAGCAAAATAACAAGAATGATCAAGGACATGAATAAACAAAAGAATATTTTGGCTAGTGTCTAAATTTCCAGGTTGAATTCTATATAAGATCAGCCATTCTTTCTGTTGCATTCCCTCCAGTATTCCTTCATCCTCTTAGGAAATTCCTTTGCTCTTTAAAACAGTTCTTACATTTAAATTCTGAGGTTACAGAAACAGAAATCATGTCTCCCAAAAATGCTCCTTTTGGGAGAATAAGATTTATATTATCCAGTGTTTTAATTTATTGTATTTCCTTTTGGTTTTATCTATGGAATATAGATAAAGAAAACTAAAATCTGTGTGTGTGTGTGTGTGTGTGTGTGTGTGTGTGTGTGTGTGTGTGTGTGTTGCAGAAAATAACTCACTACGCATCACCCAGAACATGCAGTCCTATATGTTACCTCAAGAAAACTTCAATTTGAAAGACCTTTGTCAGATTTGATACTGAGCAAAATTAATTTAAAAACCTCTGACCATGGTGAGGGAAAACACTGACAATAAGTCAAAAGGCTGTGATAAGAAACTACAGGGAACTGAGTGAAGGGTTCAAAATAAATAAAAAAGTGATGGAAGCATGAGCATTATCTTCCTCTTTCTTTAACTTAATATTGAGAAAAGTAATGGCCACAGACAAAATGAAAGAAGCCCCTGCTATGTGGAATAGAATGAATGACCTTAGATTAGAAATGATATTGACCTCTCATCTTAGACATTGAAGAAACTGGACAGGGGTGGGAGAGTGGGAGGAAGAGAAAAAAAAAACAGATTATTCTCTTCAAGCTGCAGTTTGTCTGAAGTAATCATAGAGCAGGAAAAAAAAATGTGGCAAAGACTTTTAGTGATCTTCAAAGCTAGAGATAAAAAAGCAGACCAAGAAGAATAGAAGCAGACATGAATGATATGAGAATTACTGCTTCTTAATATGAGAATGAGTTCATAAATTTAAATTTAAATTTAAAAGTCTATATACTCTCTATTCTCTTTCTATTAAACATTTAAGTGTGTTAAAATGTTTAAGTGATAAAGGGGAGATAAAAATCACAAAATAACTGGGCAGGTTTAAGATGAAAAAAGTAAATTTGTTGTGATATTGAATCATTCTATTACTACATGATGAAAAGGCCTACAGTAGATTTAAGATTTTCAAATTTACTGAGAATTTATAAGGAACACTTATAAAAAACATTTCCAAAAACATTTATCAAGAAATAGATACAAAATGTGGAAACAACATTATGTCAATCTGTACACATAATGTCAGTTCCAATACAAACAATATTTTTAAATACTTGTTATCTACATGGAAAAATTTTTACTAGTTTCTGAGGCCAATTTCAATGCCTCACATTTCTCTGATGATTTCTCTAATATTTTTCCATCCTAGACAGGATTGATAACTCATTATAGAGCCTTATTTATGATAGCATAATGGCCAGTTTCTCCATTTAAGTAACAATCTACCTTCATGTGAATAAATATATGAACAAGTTAAATCAGGATTTGATAAATCTGATGAAAGAAGTGATATAGATTACCATGATAAAAAAACATATGGGCAGGTTCTCTGGATGAAATTATCAGGAAAGATTCCTATAGAATGTGATAATTGACCAAATCTTGAATATCTAACAGAAGCTGGCTAAGTAGGGTGGGAAAAGGGGTTGGTGAAAATCACTTCAGTGGCAGTTGCATATGGAGGTTGGCAGTACTGTCTTCATGATTTTTTAGCATCATAGTTTGTTCACTCACAAAAGTAAGGAAAAGCTGGAGCAACCCTATAATGACATAGATGCTAATTCTAACATAACCAGTTTTTAAGATAAAATTATTGCATGAGTCACTCCAATGAAGTACCAGCTTAATGTGAGCTTGTACCAGTGTGGATATGACTTTATGAAATACCTCTTTTAAGTCACTGCTCCCACTGAAGCAAATGATAAAACGTCCTTGCTCAGCTGAAATTTGTTATCATGTCAGATGAAACTCTAAGCATGGTGGATACTGAGATGCAGTTGTACAAGAGGAATCAAATGAAGTACTAAAGTACTAAGAAAATGATCAGGATGAGAAGGTAGTCCTCTTAAGGGAAAGTTCAGCAGTTCAAATGAATAAATCCACCAAGAGATAATAAAATGCATTTATGTAATGCAGGCTTACATATATACCCAGTAAGTTGGACTCATGAGATTGGATCAGGCCATGAGATTCCAGGCAATGATATATTAGCATCTTTTGAATTGTAAATTAAGGAGGAAATCCATGACTGTATGAGATAATGGATGCAATAAATAGGAAAAGGAGAAAGACGTCCAGCTAATAAAGGCAAGCTTGAGTGTTCAGTGTTTATCTGCAGTCCAGTAATGCCACCTGGGGAAGCCAGACAAAATCTCACTAACATATGTAACCAGTCAAGGAGAGTCAAGTAGCCGACCACACAGAACTGACCTAAAAGCAAAGTTCAGATGGATTTATTTACTGGTAATTAGGCACCAGATATTGGAATAGTATCTGGGAGTAAATAGAACAAAAATTATACAATTAAATAGAGTGTAAAGTAAAGCCATTGTGTACTGCAGCAGGATAGGGACAATCAAAAGTGTCCTTGAGAGGAAGTGACATTGCATGGTCAGGATAATCTGGAGAAAGTAATATGTTGGATAATTTTAGAAGGATTTCTATTGGCAGTGAAAGATGGCAGGAGAAGTTCCAATTGAAAGAGAACAATATAAAGATACTAAAATTTAGGGAAATCCAGAGTGTTTATGAGCTGTAGTCAATAAGTGCCCTAGTCTAGCTGAAATGTATACTACAGTTTAGAGGAACTATGAAGGAGAACACTGGAAGGGCAGATTGAAGACATATCATATCCAGCCTTGAATACCAAAAATATATACATTTTAATTAGTTGGACAAGCAACTCGGGAGGAGAGGGAAATGATGGCTATTCCGCAAGACAGTAACATGAACAGAATTTAAGTTTAGAGATTAATTTGGCAGCTGTGAGAAGTGTCCTTTGAATATTTGATAATTAATGTTTCATTGCTTGTAATTAACTATCATTGTTGAAAAGAGTATCATGTTCACTTTGACAAACTCTCTCTTGCTGAAAAGTACATTTTAGATTTTTTAAAAGGCTAACTAACAGGGTACTGATTTTTTTTCTGATTTACATAGTAATCATAGATTTGTCACTTCTTTAACAAAAGATAAGTGAATAAAATGAAAGCAAGTAATATGGGTGGAAGATTTCTGAAAACATGGTTTTACAAAACCATGAAATGGTAAGCATAGTATCCACCTATGTAAAACAGCTATCTTTATTATGTAGTTGTCTCAAGATCCCATAAATAATATATTGGTAAAATATATAGTGATAGGTGATCATAATTAGAACACTATTAGAAGTAGAATACTAATAGAATACTAACAAAGTTAGAATACCAAAGAATTAGAATAGTAGTAATTGGCTAATAAATACTTTTATTTATTTTAATTTTATTTTTCCCAACTTCATTCAGGTCTAGTTGACCTGAATTTTTTTTTAATGTACAATTTAGTGGTTTGGTATAGTCACATTGTTGTACATTAGATCTCCAGAACTTACCTTGCAACATTGAAACTTTGTACCCTTTGACAACATCTACCCATATGCCTGTCCCCTCAGGCCCTGGTAAACACTAGATTCTATCTATACCCAAGTGACAGTGCAGTATTTGTCTTTCTGCATCTGGCTTATTTCATTTAGCATAATGTCTACCAGCACATTCATGTTGTTGCTAGTAGCAGGTCTTCTTTCTTTTCTAAGGTTGAATAATATTGCAACAAAACATATGTGCCAGATTTTATCCTTTCCTCCACTGATTGCCATTTAGGTTGTTTCCATGTACTGGCTGTTGTTAATAATACTGAAATGAACATGGGAGCACAGATACCTCAAGATACTGATTTCCTTTTCTTCAGGTATATACCTAGAAGTGGAATTGCTATATCATATAGTAACCCTATTTTTAATTTTTTGTGAAACCTCCACATGGTTTTCCATAATGATTGTACCAGTTTGTTTCCACCGACAGTGTACAAGGATTCCCTTTTCTCTGTATCTTCATCATCACTTGTTATCTCTTATCTTTTTGATAAGTCATCCCAACCTGTGGGAGATGATATCTCACTGTGGCTTGAATTTGCATTTCCTTGGTGATTAGTGAATGAGCACCTTTTCATATACCTGTTGGTGATATTTATGTTTTCCTTTGAGAAATGTCTATATGAGTCTTATATCCATTTTTTTAAATTGAGTTATTTGTTTTTTCTGCTATTGAGTTGCATGAGTTCATTAGATATTTTAGATATTACTGTCTTATCATATATACATGACTTGTGTATATTTTCTTCCATCCCATAGGTTGCCTTTTCACACTATTGGTTATTTCCTTTGATGTGTAGAACCTTTTTAAGATGGATCAAATCCAATTTTTGCTTTTGTTAGCTGTACTTTTGGTATCACATCCAATAAATCATTGCCAGTATCCAGAAACTTTCTATTTTCCTGTAGGAGTTTTACAGTTTCAGGTCTCATGTTTAAGTCTAATCTATTTTAAATTGATTTTTGTATGTGGGATGAGCCAAGAGCAGCATTCACTGCTGAAGACTTCAGCATCCATCCCAATTGCCACAGACCACCAGAGATGGAATGAAGGCCCTGGGGGCCCTCTGTAGTGCAGGTCCCTGTGACGCCTGCCACATGACTGAGCAGCCCCACCTTCTTTATTCCCGGCCCTTCCACATGTCTCAGCCGTTCTGATCTCCCTAGCAATTTGGGTGCAGAGAAACCAAAGCGGGTCCTTCAGGCGCTGCCCTGAAAGGCTGGGGCAGCTGGTTGTTTACCCTGCCCTCCTTTTCCCCGTGAGAGCTCCGCAGGTGTTACTTCCCCTTGGCAATGTGCTGTGCTGGTCTGGGAGACAGGATACCCCAGGCCAAATGAAACTGTTCCTCCTACCCTTTTTGTGCACTTGTTCTGTCTTTTTTTTTTTTTTTTGCTCCACTCTGTTGCTGCAGCTGTTTATCTGGTCACCTGAGCACTCCTTAAGCTGTGTCCATTTGTGGGTAGCTGTCAGATTGTTGATTTTTGTGAGGTGGTGAATAATGGGATCTCTTACTCCACCATCTCACTGATGTCACCCTCCAGAGGATGTATTTATTATTCAAGATCAGCTTACATGCCAGGACATCTCATTGGCTGAAAAGAAGACTTTTGAAAGAGTGTTGTTTGTTAAATGAAAACCCATGATCCTCAATGGGAAATAAATATTATTTTGTATGAATAGTCTCTGCTGCTGGAGACTAAGTTACAGCAAACACAGTGAAATTATTAATGAGACATTAACGAGATATGTACTTTACTAGTTTACAATACTTTTTTATAATAAAACCTCTTATAATAAAATTATTTCACTCTGTTATGGAAGTTTGATAGAATAGTTGTTTCTGAATAGACTATTATGACTACTTTGCAATAGCGAGTGTATTACTCATGGGAAAAAAATAATGTGCTGCACTAGTTATGCTGACATTAGAAGAAATGATGAAAACCCAGTGTTAATTTTTTATTGGGGAAGAAGTGGCCATCCCAGACATTAGGAGGCCTCAGCTGAGGAAACTCAGAAATTCTGTAAGGTTTAAACCATTAAGTAATACTTTGGAGTAATCATAATCTATACTGTCTTAGTTTTATATATCAAAACTTTTAGTTGCTGAGTATTTAAAATACATACATGATGTTGTATAAGTTAACAGAGCACAAAACCTTATCCACTAGTCCTAGTTTATGTTTTCATTCTTGTTTCTCCTAAAGAGAGCAGTATAGAATAGGAAAAAAATACTGTAATTATCTGTCATCTGATTTTATTACACTCTTTGCATATTCATTACTTAACTTCTATCATTTATCCCCAGCATGTATTAATTCACACAACTTCACTATTGAATTAAGTAGCAGGCATTGTATCATTCTACTTCTCCGGCATTGGAGCATATGGTTGTATGAATACCATCTCGTGGTGGCATCCTGGACGAGAAACTACCCTGGCACAGCACTTGTGGAATATTGGCTGCTGGGCTAAATAATATTAAGCTAGGGTATGTGTAAAATGCCCTTTCAGTTAGTTGCATATTGCAGCAGAGCATCACATTTGGCCTTATTAAAGTTTGCTAACACAAAACACTGGAAGGCACTGGCCACACATGACATCAACTGGAAGTGGATCAATTTAGTTCTCACCAGTCCATTACACAAAATTTCTATGGAAATCATTGTTATTGCTGGTTAGATTCCAATTATTCATAATATCCATGAAATAGGACAGTTTTCTGCATAATGTTCTTCAGAATAATAGCAAACCAGAGAGCATAATGACCCTTTTCTTAAGGAAGTAATTTCCAGAGTTATTTTTGAACAGTGTGGTCCTTGAGTCCATAAAAGTAAACACACACTTATACACACAATATATATTGCTTCTAACAAACCATAGGGAAGTTGTTAACTATAACATAATTTTGTATAATAAAAATGTGGAATTATAATTTACCATTAAGTGAAGGCAGTTCTTTCTTTGCATGGTATTGTAAACTGAAATTCATGCCATTCAGAATTGCATCCTCACTTTGCACAGTTCTGTGGAAACAGATCTAACCGTAAACTGCTGCCTGTAACTTAACGGGCTAATATCTTATTCAAGTCAATGACCTTGATGATCTGGGATGAACAAATCCTAGGAAATGAATTAGGTAAACCAAATTTATATCCTAGCATCTATAGACTCCCACTTGTTCAAGAGTTTTCTTAATCCCCAAATGTTTTGAATTCCCGACTCTATATTCTTTCAGCGTACCTGTATTGGCTTCTCTACTCATCTGTCTCTTGTTCCTTCTGCACTACACTACTAATGTTATAGATTAGAAGTTCTTTAAATTAAGGATATCTGTCTTACCCCTGTTAAATCAGAGCACAGTATCTTTATACATTTTAATCATGAACTATTTCTTTTGGGTTTTGTTGTAATATTTACTCAGTATAATTACTAAAGAAAATTGCAAATAAATAATCAGTTTGTTGTAATATAGCTTATCATTTCAACTATATAAATTTAGACATTTTTAAGGGATCATTGGTTACACACATTTGTACATAAGTATTTGCAATCATATTATATATTTTATATAATGTCAATAAAATATTTTTCACATTTTAATGTGATTTCATGTATTCTCTATTGCTTTTTCAAAATATTTATAACAAAAATTAAATACTATTTTCTGTGTTCTATATGTTTTTCCCTATTATTCCCTATTATTTTTCAAGTATGTTATGATCTGGTAATATCTCATTCATTACAGAAACCTTGAACAGGCAGTCCATTGGCTTCAGCTTTAGCCCATTAGTCATCTGTTTTTCACTCTATGTGCATATACTCAACCCAACTCAAAATCATTTGTCATGTTGTCATGAAACCAGGAAAGAGTCAATGGCAGTTTTCTGGAGGTATTAATGGTTTAAATTGGAAATCAGGCAATTGTAAACTCAAACTCAGCTTATAAAGTTGAGCCAGGAATAATGTCCCTCTACCATGTCCAAAAACTATTAATTCAAATTCAATATTCAGATTTTTCTTCTTTAGAAATTATTGTCCAAGGCAACAAAGGCAAAAGTCAACAAGTGAACTACATCCAACTACAAAACTTCTGTAGAGCAAAGGAAATCATCAATAAATGGAAAAGCACCCTAGTGCATGAGAGAAAATATTTGTAAATTATATCTAAAAGCGGTTAATATACAAAATACATTAAGAACTCATACAAATCAGTAGCAAAAATAATCTTGACTAGAAAAATGGGCAAAAGTTCTGAATAGACATTTTTCCAGAGAAGACATACACATGTCCAACAAGTACATGAAAAAGATGCTCAACATTACTAATCATCAGGGAAATGGCAAATCAAAACCATATTGAGATACCACCTCATATATGTTAGGATGGCTGTTATCAAAAAGACAAAAAATAACAAGTGTTTGATGAGTATGTGGAAGAAAGGGAACCCTTGTGCACTGTCCATGGGAATATAAACTGGTTCAGCTACTGTGGAAAACAGTAAGGAGTTTCCTCAGAAATTTAAAAATAGAACTAACATATGATCCAGCAATCCCACTCTTGGGCATTTATCTGAAGAAAATGAAACAGTAACTCAAAAAGATATATATACCCCAATGCATTACTTAACAATAGTCATAATATGGAAACAACCTAAGTGTCCACTGATGGATGAATAGATAACCTGTGATGTACATGTACATATATACACACAATGGAATATTGTTCAGCCGTAAAAAGAAGGAAATCTTGCCATTTGTGATAACATGGATCAACTTTGAGGGTATTACACTAAGTGAAATAAGTCAGATGGAGAAAAACATACCATAAGATCTCACTTACATGTGGAATCTAAAAAGCAAGAAGCAAAAAACTGAGATCATAGATACAGAGAACAGACTGGTAATTGTCAAAGGCAGGGGGTGGGGCATAGGGTGAGTGAAATGTCCGAAGGGAATCAAAAAGTACAAAATTCTAGTTATAACATAAACAAGTCATGGAGATGTAATATATAGCATCATGACTACAGTTAATACTGTATTGCATATTTGAAAGTTTCTAAGATAGTAAATCTTAAATGTTCTCATCACAAGAAACATTTGTAATTATATAAGGTAGCAGACATTAACTAGACTTATTGTGATCATTTTGCAACAAACACACATATTGAATCGTATTGTACATCTGAAATTAGTATAATGTTACATGTCAATTGTACCTCAATTTCTTTATAAAAGTAAATCTGTGGGGAAATCTAGAAGCCAAAGGAGGAAGACCCTAAGGAAGTACTTAGGTAAAGTTTAAACAAATTTTGACATATACAAATGATAACAGTTTTGAGGCAACCTCAAGATACATATTTGGATAATATTCCTCTAATAAAGATGATAAAAATCACAAGGAGTCATTATAGTATAGAGGAAAGATCACAAAGATTAAAATCAGGAATCGTAAGCTGTAATTTTGGCTTTGCAATATTGCATTTATGTGATACTGGACAAATATGAAACAAGAGCCTAAACTGCATATCTGCAATGAATCCAAGAGATCTAGAAATATCTTTCTAGGTAGGGAAAAACCTGTACCTTGGGGGTTGCAATGGACTGAATGTTTGTGTCCTCCCAAACTCATACTTTGAAACCCTTACCCCAGTGCAATGGCATCTGGAAGTCAGATCTTGGAGAGGTAATTAAGTCATGAGGGTGAAGCCCTCAAGGATGGGATTAATGCCCTTAGAGAAGAAGCCAGATACTGGGCCAAGTGTATAAACTTCTAAACACAAGATTAACAAATTTGGGTATCTAATGTACAGCATGGTTACTATAGCTAATAATACTGTATCATATACTTGAAGGTTTGAGAGAATAGATCTTATATAGTCTCCCCACAAAAAAATAAGTGCTAACTCTGTGACAGGATGGAGTCCACCAAATTCTATGGTGGTAATTATTTTGCAACATAAAATTGTATGAATTGAACAAGTGGTACACCTTAAACTTACAAAAGATCATGTGTCAATTATATCTCAATAAAACTCATGGTTGGAAAAGAGGCCAGAGAGCAAGGTAGCCCTCTCTCTGCCATGGATACACAGAGAAGGCAGCAGTCCTCACCCAGGAAGACAGTCATTGTTAGAATCCTACCGTGCTGACACCCTGACTGCAGACTTCCAGACTGCAGAACTGTGAGAAATAAACTTCTGTTGTTCATAAAAGAAGAAAGGGAAGGATAGAGGGAAGGAACGAATGAATGAAGGAATGAAGGAATGGAGGAATGAAGAAAAGAAAAAAATCCTTGTTCAGAATAATAATATTGTAATTTCTTTGTATATTGACAGATGGGAACTAAATTTATCATGATTTAAAGCTTCTTGATTTGAGTGGCTCTGAATCTGAGTCAGTGAAAATGTTCACATAATCCGTAAGAGGCCAGCGTGAATCCTTGATCCTCCAAGTGATCCTGTAATTTTGTGAACACTTAATTGTGGCTATTAATTCCTTTCCTACCTAAAATTTCTAGAATGGTTTCTTTTTCCAGCACTGAACACTAATACAACTGACAATGTCATCACTTAATCAGAAAAAAAAAATTACAAAAGTAATATATATAATGCAAAAGGATGAATATGTGTGTATCAGGCAAGCCATCAAAAATATAACCTGAGATATAATATTATATAAGGGAAAGATAAGTTATTATTACTTAACTTATTTTAAACATGATATTAAAATATAAATTCATTTAAAAATAGATGGAATATTATATATAGATATATAGAATGTGGCCAATGCTAAATTCATAAGTAACTATGAGGTAAAATATTGTTTATTATTAAACCATGAATATGAATTAAGTTGTCTTCTTAAACCAGTAGAAAATGGCCAAATAAGAGATTGAAATCACTGATTACAAAAGACAAAAAGTAATTCATTAAAAAAGAGAAAACGAAATTGTTAATAAGTACTAAGAAACTTCATTGCGAATAGCAAGAAAAGAAAAATGTGGAAATTTTAATAAAGAGGAAAAAACCTTAATGCTAAACTTTAAAAATAAGAAAGGAGAAATGTTGTAAAGGGCATAATGAAATATTTACTATATTTACTATAAATATAGTATAGCATATACTATGTGTTATAAATATTTATTACAAATTTGTTAGACTATAAGTTTTATATATTACAAATATTTAATATTTACTTCTGAAAGCAGGTTCCGCATTTTAAAAAAACGAGTATAGAAAATAAGCACTTTTCATACCCAAGGAAGCACCATCCCCACCCTACTCCTTCTTTCCTTATAAAGCACGCTGATCAGAATCCTTAGTGTAAATGTCTCATCGACCTTCAGAGGCTAATTTTGAAAAGAGAATTTTATGTCAGTGCATAAATTACTTTTCAGTAAAAATGAAACTGTGTCAGTGGATTTCTATTCCAGATGACTGAGCAAATTACCAGCTGTGTGACTTTAATATCTTCATTTTTTGAGCTTTAAAATGAGACAGAAAAGATAATCTCTCTAAAATTTCTGAATTCTCTAGATTGTGGGAGAATTTCTGGATTCTCAATCTAGATTGTGGGAGAAATAGTCTTTCCAGTTTTTAGACACTTTAAATATAGTGCCTCAGTAAATATCTTCCTACCCGGATCCCTGCATATCGGAGTTCTTCTCTCAGTGGGATACTTCCCATGTGTGGTATTTCCACATTCTTTTCAGATTACATACATATAATTTTAGGCAATTCATTGTGTATGTAGTCATATCACATGTTTTATTTATAATAAATAAATAAACTACATATATATACACATGCATATCCCCATAAATATTACATATAACATGCGTTATCCTGATGTATACTAATAAAATATAATTTCATTAATTAATGTTATTAAATATTCAATAAATATTAACAGATTTTCCTCGGAAAAAACTAGAACCCATCCAAGTTCTAATATATATGAAAATACCTTCTTCCTCACATAGATTGCTACTCTGAAGAATATAAAATTATATTGTATATTCACTTGATTTTTAAAAAGTGGCCTGTTGGGTAGTGATGTTGAACTGCTTTTGGCATTTTCTTTTTATTGTCCAATCTTCTCTGAACTGTCTGCTCATATCCCTCCTAACTTCCAATTAAGAGCTATAGAACATTTTCTTTGGAAGAGTTCTAGGAGATCCTGATTCAAGTTTATGGGCCAGTGCATTAAGAGTAGAACTTTAAAAGTATAATATTCTTGCTACACACACACACAGGCATGGGACATTGTTTAAAGAGCTTGCACTACAGTTTATTTTAGATATAAACTGAATGCAGTTTTAAACTCCATTTTAACAGACTACTGGCAAAGCATGGTAGAGAGAACCTCAGAGAGAACTAGAAGCTGAAGAAATTATGGCTAGAGGCCATTTCCCAGTTGCAGTTTCCACTTGAGTGTTAGGAAAGGTAAGACTGGAGCAACGTCTTTGAGATAGCTACCTAATCACGTATAAATGGGCAAATTTTACGTGCTGTGGAGGTGTGGAGATGGCTAAGACTGAGGAGAGGGAGAAGGAGGAAAAGCAGAGAGAGGAAGAAGAACAGAGGACAGAGTGAGAGACATGGGACAGATTCCTAGTTGCAGAGTTTCTAAATGGCTCCTAAGATCAGTTTTCTGTGGAAACATTACATTTTAAAGGTTTCTTATTGTTATCAACATAACCCTCTTTGATGCGTATCTTGCCGCATAGATGCTTGAGTGAATGATGTGGGAGAAAAATAATAGAAAGGACCCTGCGTCTGAGTTAAGAGCAAGGAAAAAGAGAAGCCATGGGAGTACAAAGTAACTGTGATTTAAGTACGAGCAGAAAATTGAGAACCGGAAATGGCGTAATTATTCTAAGCCCTAAAAATCCTCAGGTGTGCTGGGAAGGATGCTGAATTTCTCACAGGAAATTTTCTCAGAAGACTGGGAAATCGCCAAAACCTAAATAAACTACATAAAATTTCGAACTTGTTTTTGAGTATGTCATTTATTTTTAATATTCTTTTTATCATATTCGTCTCTGTAATTCATTTTTCCTCATTTCTTAAATATCTCTTTGATTCTCCTCCACTTTGCCATATCCTTCTTGGACTTAAAAGTTCAGCTTAAACTGACATCTTTGGCTTCCCCAGATGAGAACATATTTTATGGGATTATAGTGATGATTGTCATTTTAGGTAGCTTACATCAAATTTTAGGTGTAAGGAATCTTGGCAGTTAGAAATGCAAGGCTAGGCTTGTAACAAAGATCAAGACAGAATATACTGATGTGGAAATATTTTACTTAGAGTAGATAGTTGAAACTGCTCACATGCAAAAAGATCTCTGAGAAAGTGAGAATTTCAGGAACCATCCAGAATAGGAAGTCAGTTTTGAAATGATGATTTTTAAGATAAGCACCTTTTAAATCACTAAAAATATAAAATTCAATGCAATCCCTATCTAGTATCTAATGTACTTTACAGCATTATTATTTTAATCAGGAATACATATGTAGTAAATATAAAGAACCTACAAATATTCAAAAAATACCTTCCTCTACCAGGCTAGCTAAATAAGTATAATGCATTATTTTTAATTGGGATATAATGACATTACTTTCATGCAAATTTTATTGATTACCACATGAGAAAAAAATAGCAATAATCGTAATGGGAAATTTGGAACATTACTATATGGAAAAAAACTATTATGCTTTGATGTCTTTGTAGAGATAAAATTACTCAAATATTTAATAAAACCTAGATTTTCAAAGGTATGTTATTTGTAGCTTCAATAATGGAATTCAAATACATGAATAATTCTAATATTTTAAGTAACTAATGCAAATATATACCCAAGGACATCTATTTCCATTGTTTTATTAGCCTATTTGGATTTGTTGCCATTTTGAAATAATATCCACTTGAATTTTCAATCATTTTAATTTTTTCTTTATTTTATTTTTCTGTAGAGACCATAATCATGTATATTTTTTGCAATCCATAGCCATATTAAGGAGATTACAAAGAGACCTGGTATGCATTTAGAGCTCTAGTACATGGTTTGTTAAAGCTAACATTGTTATGTACTCTATTTCTATACATTGCAATTTTCATTTTAAAATTGCTACATGTTAATTTCCATGAAATGAAATAAATCATTCTAGTATATTATGTCAATACTTTTAATCCCAAAAAGCTATGATAGGTTTCTCCATCTTATACAGCAATAACTTTATTGATTTCCAGGAAGAATATATTACATTCAGAATCATTACATTTGTAGTGACATAACCACTGTTCTCATGCAATTTCATCAACAAAAAATCTCCACTAATAAACATGATGTACTGTTCTACACTTTTCCTTTGTTTCCAAATTTGCAAAGTATACTAAGACTATTACATGATGTACTATTCTGAAAATGTTAAATTTTTGACAGTTTAACATGACTATTTTTCTCTAAAATTGTTTGGCATATTAAATAACCAATGCTATTAGTCATTTTAATAAGTGATTTTTACTAGTATATAAATTATTATAATTTACCATTATACTTTAATGCATTTTAAATATATCCTGAATATCAGATAAATAAAATATCTTAATATCAACAGGTAATATTTCATTTAATAATATAAGGAGCATTGGTAAATATTACTGCCATCTAAGTATACCATAAATAAATAGAGTAATAAAATAATTCATATTAACATACCCCACTTATGTAATATAAACCTATTTATAAAGCCAACTAATATGAAACATTTATTTTACATTATGAAAATTATAAAAAAACCTTTCTTAAATATTATGGAAAAGATTATTATCCTTTGATTAAGAATGTGAGTCAACCAAGCAAGAAATCTTAGGGATACCCAGAAACATCCTTTAACTTGCAAAGTGATTTCTGGGTGATGATTTATTCTGTCAAGTCTATTGAATAGTCCCTTTTTAACACCTGTACAACACCTCCAATTGCACAAGCTTTTGCTCTAAGTACATTCCAAAGTCAGTGATAGTTTTTGATAATGTAGGTGTCTAAAAAGTGGGGGTAAAAATAAAAACAATTTAAAGATTATTATTGATATTAATATAGATTAAAAAATTATATTTTATAGTTAAAATTTAAAGTATTTTATATTTTATTATTCAAAAAATATAGATTATTGATATTATTGATATCTATTAATAGCCTAATGATGTTATAGATGGTATTAGTAAATATGTATTTGTTATGCATAATATGTATTTTTAAAGTGCATTTAACTATATAGAAAATATGTATTTTGAGTCGCCAGATCCCCTGTGCAAGCAGTAGTAGATTCTCAATAATACCTGATGTTGTGACATACATTTCTGTCAACAAAAATAGAACGAGAACTCACACTGAAAATATTTTGAGATACTATATTACTTTCTTGTTTCAGTGTTTTTCAATGGAAATGACAGTGTTATTGTGCAATATAGTTTGTGACATGGCACTATTTATATCATTTAATAAAATATTGTATTTCCTACCTCTCTTGGAGTCATAATTCATAATAAACTCACATGTGTTTTCTCAGAAATAAAATATTTGATTTATGAATTATGTTCTTTAAGTTCTAAAGTTGTCCTGTAGCAATATATGTGCTGATATATAAACCTGTGCATTTAAAATCTTTAAAGAAATAAGTAGATTTATGTGACCAGGGTGAGTGATTCTTATGGAATCGATTATCCTCACATAAACAACTGTCATGCTACTTGTACTATGGGTAGACCCTAGAGGTAGACCCACAGATATGATCTTCAATTTGATTAACTAGTAGAAGTTTCAATTATGAGGGATGAAGTAAGGGTGTGTACTGAGCGTGTGTACTACGTATTTTTAAGAAATCACCAAGAACAAAGAGAAAGAAGACAATGGGAGAGGTTTAAGTTCCCTTTGCTCCTGAAAAGTCATAGTTCTTACACTTATGAAGACTTTACCTCTTCAAAGAATATGAATGCAGACTAGCCTACACCTCAAACCATAGAACATATGTAGTAAAATAAGGACAAGAAGAAATTAAAATATGATTAGGGTCACTGTTTGATCCTGAATAACCAGTTTGAGTGTTGAATCGTGCTAATGCTCAGAATTTTTCTCTGTGTAATATGTAGTCCAACAAAGGAAAAATAAGCTTCTTAACTGGGGGTTCTACCAATACTGAAGCATAGCTGTAGCAACTATTTGAGGAATCTTTAATTCCCTTCTTAAGAAAGTTATAAAATAAAGTACTGAACATGTTTGTCTGGAGAGGCAGTCCACCACGGGTCCTGAGCACCCCCGCATGCTCTTGCTAAGGGTGCAGGTAGCTGAGCTTCTCTGTCTTCTAATACTGAGCAGGTTCCATGCCTAGTTACATAGGCAACTAGTAGGTCAAGACAACTAACAGTTTTACTACCATGTAGCTGCTTACTCTCCAGGTTAAGGCACACTGGCTTATTTGCTTCTCGCTCCAATGTTGGCTGCTCGTTCTGAAACCAGTGGACCTTTGACCCTAAGTTCCCAGCTGTTCCACAGCTCACTGGGTGTGGTGTCTTCGTTGGGCCCATCAAGTCACTCCATGGATGTTCTGGGCAGGGTATCCAGTACATGTATGCTCATAATCTAACCACTGCTTTTCTGTCACTTATTCTTTCATCTGTAACCCAGGAGTTTCATAAGTATCCATGAACTGAGCTAGTTTCCCACATTAGCTTGCAAGGAGGGTAAAATCTCAAGCCTTTCACAAGTCTTGAAATAATGGACTCTTGACTATATATTTAATCAAAATTTAATTTGAGCATAAAATATAAATATATGTCATTATGCAGTTCTGATTACAACTTCAAATGCCTTTTTAATAATTTTTCATGGATAGCATCTCACCAGCCAGTGGTACTAAGGTACAAGAATACTCTAATCTTCATGGTAGTATCTTTTTCATTACTCCAATTCTGCCAATCATCTGTTCTATGTTCCTTATCTTTTCTACACCTGCCTTCATGGGAATTTACTTTCCTACTAAATTTCCAAACTCAAACTTTTCACCTACAATTCTCAAAAACTTATTTTTGATATTCTTTATGACTATTTCTCTCCAAATCAGCTATTCTATATAAATTACACTTAATGTCTTTAATATGTATCCTAAAAGGTATTGACATTTTCTTACTCCTACAACTTCCTTCTCTCACATTTACTCTTTTATCTGAATCTGCAGTTTCTGAGGTACTATGTTACTTATTCCACTGTGTTCTCTCTTTTCATGGTAGACATTTTACAGATGAGCCTTTTCTTCTTTTAAGCCAAAGCTAAAACCAAATCCACTATTTCATAAGACCATTATCATATTAAACCCCATCTACCCAAGAACCAATATGGGAAATTGTTTTCTCCAAGTATTAAAATATTAAAATACTATAATAATTGTACATAACCTGTACATGGTTCTTATCATGTAGCAAAAACTTTTTACTTTCTTATTGAATAATAATTCAGGTCCTACATAATCTCCTATGACTAAGTGACTTTTCCAAGATTTTTCAGTTAGTACCTGGCAGAATTAGAATTTAAACTGGGGCTGACTTGTTTGAGTATTTACTGTTTTAGCTATTAAGCTAAGAAGCATTTATCTGAATAGTGAATAAATTCAAAAGTTGAATTCCAAGCTCAGTGCCAAATATTCTTATTACTCCTAAGGAAACAGCATGCAAATCAACAGTTTGAAATCTAGGAAAACCTTTCTTCATCACTACCAAAATTTCCCCAACATGCCACAGAGAAAAACATCTACTAGCAACATTCTTCTGACTACATGTCTGAAAACTGTTCTCATTATTATCCTTGTGGTACTATGTTAGAAAACAGCATTCCTTTTAGCTATGAAATAGAAAGGTGTAGTGGATGGACTTTCATAACTCATAGATGATAGGATCCATCTTGGATTTCCTTAGTGACCTTGAACCAATTTATACTCCTTGGGGTTTAGCGTTATTGAAAATTTGAGGTAACATTTTCTTAATAGGGGTGTTGTGAGCCTTAAATGACACTACTATTTTTGTGGTACAGTGTAAGCATACAATATTTATCATTTCTTCCCTTCTTTGCAAGGTATACCATGGATTATTCTTTAATATCCAACATCTGTTCAATGTCATACATTACTGCTCTTTGGTGTATAAGATGGAAGACTGATAGTACACAGTTATTAAATTACTGTGAAGAAGGTTAAATTAAAGGCTAGATCCTTTATTCTAGTGAATTCAAAGATGAATTCTTTGTAAAGCAAATTTTTTTTGACAAAGAAACCTCTTTCATTTTCTGTTTTTCTAAATTATTGAATCATCTTTAGTAGGAGAAAGATCAATAATAAATTTCCATATTTGAAATTGAATTAATGAAAGTAACTTATTTTCCAATAAAGCAAAAGTATTTTCAAAGTAAAATACGTAATTAAAGTGAAGGACATGCTTTATAATTTTATTGTTTATTAAACTCTTATATAAATGTCTCATCCTTTTCTACTATAGAGTTTTGGTGATAATCTCTAAATGTCCTAGGACAAAAATCCATGTCTTCCTTTTAGCCTCAGAGTTTCTATTGAAATTAAAATACCCACATAGGCCAACGAAATCAAATGGCTTCTAATACAAAGTTCTTAAAAATGTAAAGATTAAGATATTTTAATCCATTGCCTTTTCAGAACAGGGAACTAATATGGGCTATACACACTAAATTCTAGAGTTTTATGGAGCATAATTCTATAGAATTATGTAATCATTTCCTTAACATGCATTCTCCTCTCCCCAAATTCACAAAGTAACTTGTCTATCATCAATATCTACCATATTAAGAAGTATTAGTCTGGAGAAAGTGGGTGATGAGAGGGAAGAATAGTCCAAGAAGTAGGGTCACACTGCTAGTATAGTCTCCATACAAAACAGGAAATCAATTTTCAGTTCGTCACAGATACTGTTCTTAGGACTGAGAACTGCAATTCTGCATAAAAGCAAGTAGAACACCTGGAATGGCAAGTTGGATATTCACAAACTGGTCATCCACATGTTAGTGCCAATTTTCATCAACACAGATGGCACAGTGGCTCAGTCCAGCTGTGCCGTCTCACCGATGCCACTGGTATTCAGTAGAGACAGCCTCAGATGCTTTCATTTATCCCTGGCCACAAAGAGTGGGGGAACAGGGAGCACATATATGTTTCCAAAAGATTGTTGATACAGAGAGAAACGGCTCTGGACCTTGTGCTGCTTTATATATTGGGCTTCCTTTTGGGCCTTTAGCTGTATGGGAAAGTTGCAGTAATGCCCCTTGGTTTCCATGGTGAGATGCCAAACAACAGCATAGTTTATTGGGTCACTGAATCCATCCATGATGATGGACATCTCTCAAGAAAAAAGTTAAAGCTTGTTGTAGCACATTCTCAAGCCAAAAAGAAGAAAAAGGCACAATTTGAAGCCCATGAAAATAATATACGAATTATGTATTACATATTGTATTCTGCATTACAAATGCCATGTATCATGTAGTATATATAGTATGTAACATGTTATATATTACATATTTACACAAAGAATATATGCTACATATATTATTTGGTATATACAACATATTTTAAACCACATATAATATGGTATATATTACAAATTTCATACTGTATAGACATTTGTATATGTGTTTAATTCATTTAATTATAATAATCTTACAAGTTAGGAACTATTACTGTATAAATTTTACAGATGAAAATTGACACTAGCCATACAAAGCATATTACTCTCCTTTCCTGTTCTAAAGGCAGCTTAGAGAAAAAATTTAAGGTATGCCATATCCAAAGGGGAAATATTATTAGATCCCTTGTGATCATCTCCAATATTAGCTGCAGAAGAAACAAGTATTGCCAAGGTGCAGTAGCAGCCCTTGGGTGATCTTGGCGTGGCAGTTAGTTTTCGGTTCTACTCAATGCACCTTAATTTTCTACTGCTGGAGGTACTCTTCTACCAGAGGAAAGAACTTTGAAGTTGGCTCCTCAAGAGTCTCAAAGGTTAGGATTGAGGCTTAACCCAAAATCTGTAAGACTTGCAAATAACTTCTGAACCTGGCTTTACTGGATTGGTTTCACTATTATAAATGTGCCCTACACACAGATTCAGTCAAAAGACCCCAAGTTCTTTAGAGAATCCCATCCATCTTTCCTTTCCAGACAGGTAGTTTAGGGCCTGGAAATAGTTCTGGAAACTCAGGGCTGAGCTCTGAACGTTGTGGGACCTGCCTTCAGACTGCAGAGCCTGGAGTCTGGGATGACTATATGCTAGAAAGAGAAGAAGCAGAGCAGATAGAAACACCAAACAAGGAATCAGTGAGAATACAGAAGCAAATACATATTGTAAGAAATCAGAAATTACACACCTTCAGAGAGTTTGATGGGAGTGAGGAATTAACGTGCTAAGCAACCTTGAAGGAGGAAAGTTGTACGATTATTTTTTAGGTCTTCCTGGCTACCGATGGGGAAGTAGCAGTTAAAGGAGCTAATCTAGCTGATTAGAACTATGATTAATTAGGAAAATAATTCAAGTTTTGGTGTTATTTACCTTTACAATACTACCTGAATGTATAAAATGTGAAAATTAATTTTAATTTGTAACGCCAGGGAGAGGAAATCCTGGGGCAAAATACCTAGCTGAAACCGAAAACCCATTTGTTGCTTACAAACAGCGGTCCTGGAGCTGTGTCTCTCCTGTTCTGGCAGAAGCAAGCGAAGCCTCCCCCCAACCTCTCAGATTCAGATAAGCTCTCAGTTACCCAGGTAATTACCCACTGATATGGAGATGAACGACTTCTCTCCACCCCTTAGGAACACCTGTTGGTACAGAGATAAACTAAAGCCAGGCGAGAGATTCTGGAAATACTGCAATTTTACCCATAACACATTATTCCTTGTATGGAATAATTTTTAGCATCATATACAATTAAAACTCAGTATTACACCAAGAGGCACTACTTTTCTAGCAATTTTTCCTTACTCAAATTAAAATGAAGTACCCATGTATAATATAGAAAAATAATACAATAAGGTCCTTCTGTTCCTTGCCACCGTGCCTGTGGAATTTTGAGTAGCCCAATTTGCTCCATTAAAATATTTTTATAATATTCTAACTGCAGAATTCACTCAAGGGTCCCTAACACCATTGTAACTTTAAGTTCTGTGGTGTCTAAAAATACCCACAGAGCACATATGTTAATGAAGTGAGATTGTATCTTTCTAAAGAAAGTATGTTCTTAAATGTATGATATAGTGATTTCTCTTGTTTTTCCCCCATCTGTAAGAACAGGGCTTAACAACTGTGATGTTTGATGAAAACTGAAGATTTTTTTTAAGTCAACAATAAGTAAATTGGAGTGCTTGCTCAGAACTGCAACAGCTGTGTTTTGATGTTTACAGCCACAGATGTTAGATGGTTCCAGATGGAAACAAGGTTGTCAGTCTTCAATTTCCTTGAGGAAAAAAAACATATGATAGATAGTAAAAAAACAGTTTCATAGTTTTTTCGGTGATGCTGTTCATGAAATTCCACAGTTTGTTTGAAATATACATCTTATGTAGCTTTCATCTGGTTGTACATATTTGGTTCAAACATATAAAGCAGTCTGTTCACTTAATTTTGTTCCACATCAAAACCTGGCAAGAATGTCCATAACTGCTTTTAAATTAAGGTCTCCATTAAAAAAATCTTGAATATTACCTAGCTAAGTTATGGCAATGGACTCTTGAAATATTAGTAATTAGAATGGTGTGACTTAAAAAAATATTCATGCTTCAGAGTGAGTATGTCAGTGTCTGACTACACCGTTTTCATAAATTTTAATGGCAGGTAATGCCTGTTGTACTTTCACTTGTGCCCAGCACTATGCTAAATATATAATTTTATTTCATATGCAAACTTCGAAAAAATTCTTTTAAGTTAGTGTTGCTGTCCTCATTTTACAGGTGAATAATTGAAGCTTCGAGAGGTTGTATAACTTGCCCAACTTCATACAACCAACCAAAAAGAGAGCCTAGTTTCAGTTTCAGAAATCCTGATTCTGGAGACTCATGCCAAAAAAGCACACCTTACAACCTCCAGCTGTTCCATGTTCGTGCTACCTATGATCTAATTTCATAATCATCACAACTGCATGAGGTAAATAATGTTTTTTCCAAATTATTGAGGGGAACTGAAACACGGAGATGACAACTGAATTAAGATCAGCAAAGAGCACTTCAATGCTCCAGACCCAAAGGTTCTAGAAGTCTTCTCCCACGTCCACTAAAGCTTGATTAAAATATTAAAGGAAATTAGGAAGAGTCCCAAATGTTTCTGTCACTTCCTGTTTCCACATGAACAAGTAAAGCCCTTTGTTTGACACAAATAGCTTGGCCAGGCATGCTTAGCCTCCCCTAACCCTCCCCCAGAATACTCTTATAAACTTAATTATTGATTGGATATTAGGGTGGAATAAAGATATTTTAGATACAGAAGTGTCCCGAATTTACCCAGCATGCATCCTTTTTTCTTTGTTTTTTAGTTTCCTCATTTTTTTTCAGCTTTCTTGAGGTATATTTGACAAGGAAAATCTTAATATAAAGTTTACAACATGATTTGATATACACATACCTGGTAAAAGGATGATCTCCACCATGTTAACACATCTCACCTCACATGTTTACCTACTTTATATTCTTAGATTTCACTTATAAGTGATACCATGAAGTATTCATCTTTCTCTGTCTGGCTCATTTCACTTAGCTTTGTGGTTTCCATGTCCCATCTACAGTGAAAAATGCTGCAGTGAACAAGGGAGTACAGATTTCTCATCAAGACAATGATTTCATTTCCTTCAGATATATACCCAGAAGTGGAATTGCTGGATCATATGACAATTCTGTTCATTTCTTGAGGCACCTCCATAGAGTGGTGGTACCAACTGACACTCCTATCAACAGCGTACAAGCACTATTTTTAATCTGCATCACCACCAGCATCTGGTATCTATTATCTTTCTGATAACAGCTACCTTACGAGGGGTAAGGTGATACCTCATTGTGGTTTTGATTTGCTTGTCTCTGATGATTAATGATGTGGAACATCTTTTCATGTACGGTTGACCTTTGTCAACAGCTGACATTTGGGGAGAGGCTAATTTCTTAACTATTAAGGAAATACTTCTTTTTTATCATAAGCCTTTATGGGAATGTTATGTTTGAGGTCCTAATCTAGAAATTTTATGAATAATCACACAGTGCACGTCTACACTACATACTAGTTACTAGAAGCTAATCTGCTAAGTAGGTAAATGATAGTAACAGAGAGTACTACTATTTGGACAGATATATCCTTACTGGCTTTAGAATGCCACTGAAAAGTACTGAGGCTGCTAATAAAAATACAAAACAAAAACCATAGGTGTAAATCTTCAGCTTCACTGAATTTCCAGACATGTAGAGAATATGAATACAGACTTAGAACTTCCTAATGATATTACTTGTTCTTTAATCTCATATGTAATGTTAATTTCTGCAGTTTGTATCTGTTAAACAGATGTGATCTAAGAACTGGGGTGTGTGGATCCCACACTGGGGCATGTGATAAGAACTGGACACCCAATAGTGGGTGAAGTGACTGTTTAACCTAGTATCATGAGTATCAAAAGCTGAGAATGTTCCAGGGAAAGCTTAATAAATATCCTACATTTGGATTTAATGGTATTCTTGTAGTAAACAGTTTCTCAGTAGCAATGGACAAATACTGAAGATGTTTGAACTCATGAGGAAACTAGACAACTCATAATTTCAGTGAAGAGCCCCCCCTAGAATTGTGGCATTTCCAATCTTCACAGCTACATGAACCACCTTTTCATGTAGGAATGTCAAGATAAAACAGATCTTTGTGCTTGTCCTAATAACTAATAAGAAAGTGGGGAAAAAGGAATTCCCTTTTTTATTAAAGTGGAAGATACTGTAACAGAAGATGGGATAAAAGGGAAGAAGAGGTCAAGGAAGCATTGATATTAAGAGTTGTACTCCTGGTAAGTATGATTTATTAAAATAAGTAATCAGGCCACAGACAGCCTTAATGCTACTATTACAAAATACACGAAGTAAAAGATGAAAACCAAGTCAGGAAGATAGGAGGACTACATAGAAGCTCTCTGCTCATTTCTGCAAATACAGAGCCAGGGATTGGTATTTCTTGCACACATGTGTGCACATACGTGTGCATCTATGTGTGTTTGTGTGGGTTGTCCCATGTGTCTTCTACTTCTTATTCTTTTATTGAACACCAACCCACTCCCCAAAGTCAGGAGACATACATGACCCAAACTAGAGCACCTGATTCGTTCTCCCAGATTTTACCAACTACAACTAGTGGGGAAGGCTTTACCCGACAGGCTCTGAAATTGTTAGTGTGAATCCAGAACTACCAACCACATGTTCCTCATATCAAGAGTCCTGATTTCCCTGGAATGTAACTAAAATAACCTGGGAACAAAATCAGAAGAGACTGATGTGGAGAGAATCCTGAAGACGTTCAGTTTTCCGGTTCCACTAACCTCAGTTTCACCCTTGCCCTTCCTGACTATGTGGACTAATAAATCCCATTTTGAACTTCAGCTAATTTGCGTTGACTTTCTGTCATGTACCACAGAATAGTGACTATTACAGAGGACTTGATGTAGCAGTTGGAAACTGTGACCACAGAGCTACAGGCTCCCAAGTAAAGTGTGTGTGCGTGTGTGTATGGTGGTGGGGTGTTTTCTGCCATCTCCAAGGCACAAAGAGCTTGGAAAAAATATAAGAGGCCCAAATAACAAAAAGACTATATGCAAAAATATTTGAACTAAAAAGAAAACAATGTCAAGTTTCCTGTGGCTGCAGAAAACTGTAGAATGCTCAGGAAAAGGAGAAGGGATCTTGTGCTCATGAGAATAAATTCATGCCAGGTAATGCTGCAACCTTAGGCGACATAGTTTGGTGAAGAACATGGCAGTGGTGGTGTGTGTGGTAGTGGTGAATGCCAAATATTTGTACTTGGAAATTCTTTTTATGGCTGCCATTTAAATCATAGTCTATCATAAAAAAGTGTGTGACTTGATATTATTTATTTCAGGTGGAGAAATCTACATAACTCTTGATTCAGTTATATTTATTATAAACTTGGAATTCTGTGAATCACTATTATAAATGTGATTATATAGATACAAAGGAATCCACACATTCAGCCCTGAACCAGGACTGGGACCTGTTCCCAGATTTAAGTAGAATAAAATGGGTGACCACACTTATAAGCACAACTCTGATACATTCAACTATGTCCCCAGACAAGTAGACATAAAGTTGGGATAGATTTTCTTAACCCATATCCATTATTTTGAAGCTAAAATAGTAGTAGGACATATTACTTATGTATTACATAGCCATAGAATTGTTGTAATCCAATCTCTAGTGAAAGTTAGCTAACACTTCTGGAAGTTTCTTCAAATTCTATGGGACCTAAACTGTCCTACAGGGGAGGAAGAGCAATTCTGAAAATATGTACTGCTCTCAAGAGTCATCAGCTTGACAATAAAAAAAAAAACTTTTCTGAAGTTCAGTGTTTATCATAGAATATTTATGAAAATCTGCAGGGTTAGGAAGCCTTATGATGAGTTTGCTAAGTATTTGTTGAGCAGGAATTCCAGACTGAAAGGATGAGAGAAATACAGCATTCTAAAAGTTACAGGCTGAAAAGTTTTCAGGACCGAGCAAAGATACGACTGCTCATGTTGAAGTCACATGTAGATTCCTGAGCAGGAAGATAAGCTATAGTGAAAATGCAACAAAAGTGCTAGAGGATAAAGTTAGAAACATAGGTATATTTTTAAATTATACTAATTATGATATATAGAGCTATGTAGATAGTCTTATACATCTAGACAATTCTACCCGTCCCCCAAATCCATCTGCATATATAGTTTTCAATCCTTCTATTATCTTAGTTCAAATTATCATCATCTCTCTTCCCATTTTCTGTAACTGGTCTTCCTGCCTACATGCTTGCTAACCATAAACCTGTTCTCTACTCTACAAGAGTAATCTAGCTAAAACACACAAATATAATAGAGCTCACACCTGTGATTATACATATCCTTGGAAAAAGAAAGTGCAAAGTTCCTACACAGCATATTAGATCCTCTATGCCTGGTCATCCTCCTATCCCTATTTATAATATGTATACTTCAGCTATACTTAAGGCCTGCTGTTTCCTTATCTGGATCCTATGATCTCTAGCCTCTTACCATTTCAAATACTCTTGCATTGTCCAGAGGCATACCTCTACAGCTACCCTTGCAAACCCACAGAGCTGACTATGCTCAGGTATATAACTGAATACAATGTCCATGACAGGCTTGGCAGGTACTCCCTCATTTTTCTGATTTCCCATGTGAACATCTTCCCATAACATTTAGGAACAACATGCCCTCTGTCTATGCACCTCTCTAACTTGAAGGCCTTTTGGGAAAAGAATTTTATTATACATATTCGTATTCCTTTTAATATTTTGAGTGTTAGCACATTCTACAACATTCTCAAAAGGCATTTATTGCATGAATGAACAAATGAGCATATTCTGTATGTTTATGCACCAATAGCCTTATGATTTAATTCATTGTGCAAATAATCATTAAAAGTGAGGGGAGTGGGTGAGATGGTGAAATAGGTGAAGTGGATAAAAAGGTACAAACTTCCAATTATAAAATAAATTAATCATGGGGATGGAAGTACAGCATAGGGAATATAGTCAATAACACTGTAATATCTTTTTATGATGACAGTAACAATAACTACACTTGCTGTGGTGAGCACTTAGTAATGTATATAATTGTTGAATCACTATGCTGTATGCCTGAAACCAATATAATATGGGCTATAAACTGGATTTAATTAAAAAAATAAAAAATAAAAACGATCTATATTAATGTCCAGTCTGATAAAGCAAAGTGAAAGTATTCCACATGATATAAATAACACTCATATAGATGCTCTTCCAATTTTCTATTGACATTTTTACTGATAAAATATCATGTAAGGATGAATTACTTAACATTTCTGAGTCTCAGTTTATTGATATGTAAAATATATAGACATATAGATATATCATTATTTTGAGAATGAATTTATGTAACATATAAAAGGTATCCTATTGGCTGCCAAATTGTGAGTGCAAATAAATATTATTCTCCCTTCTTGGCTGAATGCATACATCCAGCATTTTTCTCCTCTCAGAGAAATAAGAAATGCCTTAACATTGGATGTAGATGATCCTTTTATTCATATTTTATATTAGTTTCAAGAGAACGAATAATATATCACAAATATTTAGCACAGAAAAACCATTCCCCCCTAAAGAACTTATTCTTTTGTGGTGAGCTCTTGTTAGGTTCTCTCTCATCTTCCTTGCCACCAAAACCCCAGTCTTGCTTAGGGCCATTGCTTGGCCATGAGGATATTTCCTGATTAGTCTGAACCAGTTAGAGTAAGCCCACTCTGTTCTGCCAGATACTCATGTTTCTAGTTGTCTTTAGAACCAGGGGAGGCCCTACCACAAAGTTTTGGCAAATACAGCATAAAGAGAAATGTGCATGGCGTGGAGAGCAGCTGGTAGGAAAGCTAATGCTTTCTGAGAGCAAACATATCATGAGGATAACTAATGGCTGCTGCTCACTTTGCATGTCCTCTCTGAACACAAATTAAGCATGCAATACCAGGAGACAATTATGATGTTATATGATGATAAAGTAACAACAAAATGCCAAGTCTCTGAGGATTTCAGAATACCTATCTGACTAGGTACCAGGTATCTGGTACTCTGACGACTTCATGAAACTGCTGACTTCAGACTAGAAACACTTACCTGCAAACTTCAGGTGAGTGAAGGGTAGCAGCAGAATATGCCATTCTAAAATGTGATGCTTTGGCATATTGATTATTTTGAGTTGTAGGCACTCGAAAAGCAGCAAATGCTGTGAGTGGGTTTATCTGAGCTCCCCTTATATACCTAAATACTCCAGAAGGAATTCAATCATCATAAATCCCTTTCCCTGGAAATTTGTCACCCAAGAAAGCCTGACTTATCTCAGGAGTGGACACCAACCAGACAGATTTTGTCAGACTTTATCAATACTGCCATGCATTCTTCTAAGGGCCCACTCATCTTTCCTAAAAAACACTTCTACCCTAAGAGACCTCCACTGCCCCTCCATTTGGCCTATTAAGATGGTGTTTAAGCCTGAATCTAAGCCACCTCAGAGAGTAACCCATTTTTCCCTGGAATTCTCCCGTGTTTATATGAGGTATACATGGTAGCAAAGTTCTGTTTGCTTTTCTCTTGTTAATCTGTCTTTTAGTACAGGTGACTCAACTAAGAATTCAGAAGAGTAGGGGGAAAATTATTTTTCCTCCCTTATAGGGGAACACATTAAGTTTCTATTAATCAGTTTTTCTCTGACTTGTGATTAAAGCCTTCCTTCCTGAAAGTAAAGAAAACACTGAAGTGGAGAAGAATTGGGTGTGACATTGTCTTAAGGAATACAGAAGTGACATGAATTGTAAACTCTATAGCCTCTTAAATACTGAGTCTCTATGAATTAAATTGGCAAGTTATATAAAATTAGATTAATGTTGACATATTGGATGCATCCAAAATCTGTGTATTTAGCTTCCTGCTTATTTTCATAATCTTGATTTTGCTTATTGCTCTTAAAAAATGAATTCTTGGAGTTTGGGGGAACTAGGAAAACTTAAATAAAACAGTAAGAAGATTATCAAAACATTTGCTCTGTATTTCCTTGTTTACATTTTTGGTTCTTTCATGTGCCATGAAATTAATTTCTTGTGGATTTTTTTTCATGGTTCTTTGATACACCTGTTTTCAAAAACACAGTTGACCTTAAAATAGCTTCCAATTCCATTCTCCACATATGCAGGGTCTTCTCATAAAAGTCTTATGAAAGATACATGTTCAGGAAAAAAAAAGATATGTTCTTTCATGCTAATAAATGACCTATAAATGTACCCATCCATCTTCATTTTTAGCAATGTTTAATTTGAGTAAATCCAAGCATTTGTCACAAGGAATAAAAGCAGGCTTTTATTTTTAAACGAAGGTAACCTGGCTATTACTTTTCAAATGATTCTTAGGTGGCAGCTTATTCATGAGGAAAGCCATGCCTGAAGCAGGTGTCTAACTATGTGATAAAGTGACTGTCAGGGCAGGTGGATGAAAGATGAAAACTACTAAGCATTTTGGATAATGATTCAAAAACTCTAAAGAGGAACAGATAATCCCAGGTCATGATAACTTCTGAAAAGAGTTTAAAAATGTATGAAACTGTTGCTTCTGCATAATTTCAACACCTTTTGAAGTAATACAATCAAAGAGGTACAGTTCTTCCAGATTAAACATATTTTATTGATTTTTATCTTCAATGGAGTGAATGCTATTGAGGTTTCATTTGTACAAGTCTGAAATACCTGGTTTAAAATTATACTTTGGCACTGTGAACTTCTCCCAAATATACATTGATCAAGTAGGGCTTTTTTTTTTTATTTGCTCTGTTTTATCAAAGAAGCAGTCTATTTTTATGGGTACTACTATTTTTTTTTGTATGCATCCTCAATAATGAAAGTTACTGTGAATTTAAGTAAAGTGAATTAAACAAAAGAAAAATATGAATAAACCAGATCTGACTATAATAACAGGATGAGGGCTGTAACAATATAACCAGGAAACTAATAACCATGTCTTGAGTTCTATTTCTGACTTTAATTATATGTATCCTGAACAAGTTTCTAAACTTCTTTAAAATGCTACATTCCCAATAATTTGATGATAACTGAACAATAAAAATTGACTAGGATGTTAGTTAAATATGTTTTGATAACTTCTATTTTTATATCCCTTTCAAAAAGGTTCCTCTCTTCTTTAGTTTAAATCACTTTAAATTTCACAAATAACCTTCTACTTATTAGATTTATCTAAACTTTGAGATAGTTCCTGTAACTAATCACATCATATTTTTAAATGTTTATCTTTTTTTGGTTGTCTAATATTCTCTGGATGTTTTCTTTTCTTGACCCACTTTCATTCCTTCCTTCTGCTTTTAAGTTTTGAATCACATAAGTCCTTTGAGAAACTTTTAAAAGAGAATCCTTCTACCTTTCCCCCCATAAAATATTTGTATTCTATCTATTCCTTTCAAAGTATTCATCAACTATCTACAACCTTCATGGACACATGGTAAGGAATTTTTCTCCTAGGAAAGTGAAAAAAAAAAAAGAAAAAGAAAAGGAGAAGAAAGAAAAAGGGACAGCCCCAAGAGCAAAGGGAATGCAAAGGAGCATCTGATTTCAGAATGTATTACTCCCCATGGCTCTGATTCGATTGCTTCCCTTTATCCCTGGCCACCCTCCTCAAGAACTTTTGCCAGAGCGATTAAACGTAACAAAAATGAGAAGAATTACTTTAAAAGTTGTCTTAGTAAAATTGTTGCAGTGGTAAATAATTCAGAATTTTTAGGAGATACATTAGAGTATGTAGCCAAACAGGGTAAGGGAGTGGTACTGCCAAACTACGAAGAAAAGAGGTTAGATCCAGGCTCTGAGTACCTCCTGGGATTACTGTAGTGAGGTCACACCATGGAAAGAAGTGTCAGTATAAAAAGCAGTGTCCTGAACATCAGACATTAACTGGGGCTTGGCAGTATCAGCCAACACTTTAGAAGCCACCCCAGATTTGCTTGTATTCTCAAAGATGAACAAACACTACCTCTTGTATCTATCCCTTCTTAGCGTGGCATTTAAGGTGTGGTATCACACTGTGGCTTTAATATCTCCATTTTAATTCAATGACTAGCACTATAAATCCATAGTGTACAAGTAAAGTGCTGGGATGTAGAGATACGCTGATGATGAAACAGACATACTTCCCGCAAGCATGGTGCTTATGGCCTTTACATACATCTCTATAGCTCTTATTCTGGTTATAATTATTATTGTATAAGTCTGGTTTCTTTAGAAGATTGTGAACACCATGCGTGCCCATGCTTTTTTGTTTGCATCTTTAGTGAAGTGTTTATATTATAATGGCTTGTATATAGTATACAATCAATGAAAATTAGTTTGAGTTAAAAATCACTTGGCCCTGATTCAAAGAGCATAATATGTCATCAAAATTTGCCATCTATTTTTATAACATCTTCCTGTGTTGACAGATAGTACCTGCACCAATGGGGTTGAGGATTTAATAATATGGGTAACTGTTGAACCACTGTGTAATATACTTGAAACCAACATAAGATTGTATATCAATGATACTTTAATTAAAAAAATTGACCATCTATTTTAGAATCTCCCTACATTATATTTGCTAGTTATCTGCATTCCTCTTATGCTAGATATTATCTTAAGTATGTTTCTAATTAAGCTCTAAATCCACCCCTCTTACTTCATAGAACATCATATCTCAAATCCATGCAGGTGGCTTTGACTCCTAGAGCAGTGCTCCCCGTCTATAAGACTGCAAGCTGAACCTCCAGGTAGACTGCTCTGATAAAGACTATCTGTCTCAGGGACTCAACAGAGGTGGCCATATTCACTGATGTTCTCTGTGGTGATCAGGCCCTGTGAGCCATCTAAGATTGGTCCATGGGAACCCTTTCCAAGCTTGCACTCTTTCCTCCATCAGAGGGGCTTACAAGTATGCAGATCCCTGTGAAACAGCCCCTTTTCCTCACATAGGTAGGTTTGGAGAAGATGCCAAACGACTCCACATCCCCTATTAGGCCTATTTCATCCCATTAAACGAATATCTGCTTAAGAGACTATTTGCCATTAGGACATAATTTAATCAACCTCATACAGGACAGGGAAAAAACTATGAATTAGAACAAGTGCTGAGAACATGAATCAATTTTTTCTCCATCCAGATGCAAATGAGCTTCAAACTGTTCCTATCTTTTTAGCTAACTGCTGTCCTTACTGAAAAAACATTTTCAAGCATTTGTGTCCATTAGCTAAAGCAATTCATTATATTAAGACTTCCATAATTATAAAATAGTAATTTTTCTATTTCTGTTAGATTGTCTAAAGTACTGGCAAATAAATTATTTTTTAAAGTCATGCTTCCAACTAGTGCTTTTTACACTGAAATTCTTAAATAAAAATCATGTGAAATAAATTTTGATTCACAAATTATCCAAATGATTCAATTTATTCAAAACTAATAAGTTCAAATACTTTTTTATGACTCAACTAAATCCATGTGATAAAATAATGGGTATATTTCAAATTAATTAGAAAAGTGAAATAGAACATTTATATTTTAATTTTCATTATAAAAGTATACAAAATCTACATATAGTCCTAAAAGACATAAATATGTCATAAATATGACATAAAGGACAAATATATCATGAACCATTCAAAAGCAAATCTTAAGATATCACAAATAAGTGATCCATTTAAAATGGCAGGAAATGCACACACTCTGCACATAACTATTTGTAAATGGAGTATATAAATAGATAACAGTGCACAAGTTTCAGGAATAGAAACAATTTAGAGAATAAAGAGAATAAAATAATCTTAAATGGAATGTAAAATTAATGATGAACATGTTTAAATAAATGAGTTAATTACTGAATAAATGAAGTCTGTCTACTGATTATTATCATGGAACTATTGTGTTAGCTAGTGGTCTACATTCACAACCAGGAATCTATTTCCAAAGTACACTGCTGTAATGAAACACTAGATCTTGTGTGTGCATGTGTGTGTTTTGTGGTGTTTGGTTTTGCCCCTGAGAATGGAGGTTTTAATATTTTTGTGAAATGTTATAACATCTTTAAAGGTTTCCACAAATAATATTTTTAAATGGTTTATTTTAACTGAATTTGTATAAAGGAATTCCCATTAAAACTGAGACATGAAATCCCAAATTGCCTTTAAAAAAGAATTTGTGATAATTTGCTTTGCAAAATAAGAATCAATGCAAATCTTAATTTAGATGCCACTTCTATGGAGCCTTTCCTATGACTACCAGGCCAGGTGTTCCTGATGTACATTTTCTGAGCACCCTGTACTGTCCTTCAGGTAATTCATTACAATTACAACTCACTGTTTAATTGCTTAATGTTTGTCTTTCACAGGCAACTATGAGTTACCACTTAGGGCAGGGATCAGGTTTCTTTCATTCATTGCTCTTTCCTAGCAGAGAGCCTTATGCCTGGTTTATAGAAGATACTCAACAAATATATTTAAATGAATAGTTATTAATCAAATATAATATTTTAGCCAGCACTGCAGTAAAGAAATCCCACCCTTCACCCTACCCAGCCTCCAAGAGCTCTACTATTAACAGAGGAAGGAGATGTGTTCAGATTGATGAGTCTATAGATTCACTGAGATATGGGTAAATTTTGTTTTTACAATGTAGACATTTATCTTTCCTTCCATAGAACTCCCATACAGGCATGCTTAAGTTTTGAAACAAATACGTTTAAGAAATGTGGAAGGCTTTTAGAGTCAAAAAGACTAGCAGATATAGAAGAAAATCTCACTGCTATGTTGAAGAATGCAGTCACTTTATCTTAAAGGAAGGCTTTATAAAAAGAATGGGTAAATGCTTGTCTCTGTCTACTTACACATGTAACAAATCATGTAGGTAAAATTACAGATGTAAAGTTAAACAGTTTGTTTTAAAGAACTGAAATGTTAGTTTATAAAATGTATGATATAGCAACTTGGCAGATTCATAATACTAGAATTGATTATTTCTTCAAACTGAAGATACTGCCATCAAAGACATCTGGGTCTTGAGGATGAGAAATATAGGAAAAGATATAAAACTAAAATTAATCTTGAAACTGCCTTTGAACCTCAGGCAAACATTCAAAGAACTGTCAAGCAAGCATATTTATAAATAACTATATCCAGAATTATACCAGGCAATATAGCTGGTAAGTGAAATTTTTTAAAAAGAAATTTTATATGGTGTATAAATATAATTACTTTGGGCAATAAGCCATTTAGATATTTTTTTTAATTTGTACTTTAACCTTTGATTTCAGGAATTTCAAATTGATTATTTTCTCCCAGGTTTTGGAGCTTTATAAGGTAACTTTACACATATGCTTGTAGGAATCCATGTAAGACAGAATATAATTTTGAAGTTAATATAAGCAACATTTTAGAAATTTAGAAACTGAAACTCAAATGACTGTGATTTGCTCAATGTCACATAGTTAATAATCACCAGGAGTGAAACCATCCTAATTCTTCATTGTGTATTATTACATGATGATATATCTTCTCAAATGTTAACTCTCTAGAGTAAAAATTGAAATATTAATATTGTTGGAAAACCTTTAAATATTTGAAAATTAATCAATATACTGTGTATGTTCAGCCAGTAAATACTGAATGCCCATCTTGTCCAAGGTCTTGCAGAGACATGCAGAAATCCCTGCCTTTAACAGAGGTTATAGTCTAGTGTGGGTAAAATTGCAGTATTTTCAGAATATCTCACCTGGCCTTAGGCCATCTCCATATCATTAGGTGTTTTACAAGGGGCAGGGGGAGAGGCAAGTGCATGCGAGGACTGGAGAGGCCTTTGGCCTCCCAGCCAAGAACAGAGAGAAACCGGGAGGTGGGAAAGGCGGTAGGCAGGCAGTGGGTAGCGAGAGCGGCGGCTGGAGAAACAGGTGAGTGGGAGCAGACAAACGGAGCCAGGATTCTTGTAAGCAATGTTTCTCCCCATCTAGTTTTTCCTTTTGACTGATTTCAGCTTCCCGGGTTTCACCAGTTTATTTGCCCTGGGCTGGGAATCCATTTTCCCCTTGGAGTTACACCAGTATTCTGAGTAAATTTGCATTTGTTCTAAGATATTGAAAGGGTTCTTTAGCTACCCGACTCACTTGCTTGCAAGGAAGGACAGGAGAACTCCGTCAGCATGGTTTTATTCCCTGTAACCTGGCTGTCACTTGGGGGGGGAGAGAGAGAGAGAGAGAGAGAGAGAGAGAGAGAGAGAGAGAGAGAGAGAGAGGATTGGCAACCATCTGGTTGGTGATTGGGTCGTAAGGGATGGGGTGAAATGTTTAGAGATAAGGTGAGGCAAGTCCAGACATGATTTTCACCAGTCCATTTGCTTGGGGCCATGGGATAAATGGAGGATAAAGTCTTACAGATACCATGTGAATCAGTTCTAAACAGTGAATCCTTTTAAGAAACAGTCTAGAGTGCACATTTAAATTGAAAGAGCTAGAAATGTCTCAGGAATTCAAATCATATCCCTTGCCTTACTTAATTAAATAGAGAAACCCAATAGTTGATTTTTAGGATGCTCTATTTGCTGTTTCATTTAGATGAAGAGTGTTTTTACAATTAGTTTTGCAGAGACTTTATGAAATAGATATTTGTAATGCATTTTTCTCTAGTACTCTTATTTTTCCTTCTGATTCTTGAGTAGATATATTATTATATATTTTACAATTCATTATTTTACCTTTCCCTTAAAATAAACTTTTAATGAACACTACTCCTTTCTGATACTTTGAAATATAGACTATCAATATATTATTTGACAAAGATGAAAAACAATTTTTATCATATGTATTTCTTAGAATCAGCTATGATATAGTTAGGGTAAATACATAAATGTGTTTATTCATGACAGGTTTTGCTCAAGTTTGGAATTCACAAACCAGTATATTCTGTAATCACAAATTAAAATAGGATCCACAAAATGCTTACTCTATGAGACAAAAATAATAATTGTCTCCTGATTGAATATAACTAGGTGTTAAAATTTTAAAAGATTGTATTATGCTCACCAGTGCAAGCTGACTAAATCTTTTCAGGCCAGATTCAGTAGGAACAAAGTCATTTATAATGCTCTCCATTAAGTATCCAAAGGGCAATTTTCTGATATTCTCTCATGTTTTCCTTTTTCTAAGAGAACTGACTCTTTGGAAGACAACTCTTTCCATCTACATGTGAAAAGTGCTAAATGTTTCCTTTCCTGAGATTTAAATTGCTTCCGGCAGATCATGTCATCCAATAGTTTTCGCATTACTTTATTCAGCTTGCAAATCAGAAACACCAAAACCTTTCACTCCAAGTCTCTTTTTTTAATGGAACTTAATATTGTGTTTGATGGTTGAAAAAATATTGCTCTCCGACATGTATGTTTCTCTTTCTCATATAGTTAATTGTCCCATGCACTTGGCTTTAAATATTGAATAACATTTTAGAATTTTAGGATTTAAATATGATTGATGGTGTAGGGGGAGAAAAAGAATTTTCCCTTTATCTTTCAGTTTCCAGCTGAGACCCCTCTAATCAAAGACAGATTAACAAGAGAAAAACAAAAAACAGAAGTTTGTTAACAAGTATATCTTGTGTACACATGGGAGATAACCCGGAAAATTTGAGTAACTTCCCCTTGGTGGCTTAGAATTCAGGCTCAAATACAATCTTAATGGGGAAAGGGAGGGGGAAAGAAGGCCTGTCAGAGGAGAGTAACTGGCTTTTAGGAAAGACGAACGGGCTCTTGGAAGAACAGATGGGAGGTATGATAACGTGATGAAATCTGTCTGCATATGGTAGCCACTTCTAATCTTCTCTCCTTTCAATCTTCCTAGGAAGGGGATTTATGAGAACTGAGTTCTTTTTGGAGGATCGTTTGCTGTTTTTCAAGTGCCTACAGCTCAAAATAATCAGTATGCCAAAATGGAACATTTTAGCATGCCCAGAACTCCTACAATTACAAAGGGGAATTATTTTGAGTGGCATACTCTGCTACCTTTCAATGGCCAGACAACCTCTTGTCTTTTTCCTATATGTGCTTGTGGGTAAAACTGCAGTATTTCCAGAATCTCTCACCTGGCTTTAGTGAATCTCCATATCAACAAGTGTTTCTAAGGAGCAGAGAGAAGTAGTTCATCTCCAGATCAATGGGCAATTAACTGGGCCACAGAGGGCTTATCTGAACCTGAAAGGTTGAAGGGAGGATTCACTGGCTTCTGTCACTTCAGGAGAGAGACAGATGCCAGAGGTTTTTTTGTAAGCAATAAATGGGTTTTAAACTTTATTTCTCCCTTTGACTGATTTCGGTTTCAGCTAGGTATTTTGCCCCACAATTTTCTCTTCCTGGACTTACAGTGCTATTATCCCACAAAGATGTTTGGAATTCAATTATTCTATTTAATTAGAATCATATATTACTGTACAATGGGCAGGGCTAGATTGTGTTGAATAACTGTTAAAGTTTGAAAATGTAGAGTTGCCTTCCACTGTACAGACATTGCTTCCTGAATTTATCCTCCTTCAGGAGCCTGGGGCATTTGAGTTAAATGCCTGCCACACTTTACACTTTAAAATGCTGTTATGTTTCTTAGGGAATTCCTTTGGGAAGTACCGCAGTCCTGACAGAAAAGCACACCTCTAGAGGCTCTCAGGCAAGGCCTGCCTATATAGCATAACATTTTCTGAAATCTCCCACTTTGGATAAGATTTGGACCTGACCTCAAACACTTTGGTTTCTTTCCTGGTCCTATTTTTATTGTCAGCTTGCCTCTGCCTGCCAGTCACATGCCTGTTTTAAGAGCTTCTGTTATTAAAATCATTCTTTCTGTTTTATTAAGAAAATAAGATAGTGATGTAACAATAATAAAATATAAGAATGAATTATCATTCATAATTTCACATAAACTGTATGTGACATTTTAAGGCTTTGCAGGTTTGAACAATTCCTTTATATTCTTTTTATAATGAAACTTTTTATCTGGTTTGTATAAAAGACGATTTAGGAAGTATCTACCACATGTCATCAGAAAAACAAAATTACCTAAATTTTACAACAAACCAGCTAAAAATATATAGAATACAAATTCTATAATCACGTCAGTGGTTGAGACTTGCTATTTCTATTGCTTTAAAAATAGCTGTTGGGGTTTTTTCTTTCATGTTTAAAGACTATTTTTTAGAGCAGTTTTGCATTCAGTTGAGAGGAAGGTACAGTACAGAGATTCCGTACACACCTGTTCTCACACGTGTAGCTTCCACCATAATCAACATCCCCCACCAGTGTGGTGCATTTGTTAAAATCGATTTTACACACTGACACATCATTGCCTCCCAAAGTCGACAGCTAAGCTAAGGGGTTCACTTTTGGTGTTCATTCTACGGATCGAGACAAATGTGTAAGGACAAGTATCCATCATTATAGTATCATACAGTGTAGGTCACTGTCCTAAAAATCCTCTGTTCTGCCTATTCATCTTTGTCTCCTCAGGAACCCCTGGAAACCATTGTTTTTTTCCTGTCCTCATAGTTTTGCCTTTCCCAGAATGTCATATAGTGGGAATCACATAGTATGTAGCCTTTTCAGATTGACTTCTTTTACTTATTAATATGCATTTGTTAAAAAGAAAGGCACAGACCCAACATAAGGTCCCGTCTGCTAGGCCGTCCACCAAATTGGGGCTTACAGCCTAACCTAACTGCAGTTTCAACCTCCCCAAGAAATGTAGTCACTCAGGAATTTTCTGGTCAGCATTGATAGGACGTCACATGGGCCGTCTCCATCCACCAAAGGAATCCACCTTTTGTCCCCAGATGAAGTTGATCTCACCTTAAATAATCCTTTTTTTTCTGTCCATGGCATCCTTGTCCTTCCTTTAAAAATCTTTCCCTTTCCTTTCTGTCGCCTTTTGGAGTACCTCTCTACTTCTAGAGGAGATGTTGTCTGGTTCGTGAATTGCTTAATAAAACCAATTAGATCTTCAGATTTACTTGGATGAATTTTGTTTCTTAATACACTTAAGGTTCCTCCATGTCTTTTCATGGCTTGATAGCTCATCTCCTTTTAGTGCTGAATAATATTCAATCATCTGATATCCATTCACCTACTGAAGGGCATGTTGGTTGCTTCTGTTAAAAAACAAAATTTAACTCAACTCAGTAAATTTGAAGATCTGGTTGGCTTTATGCAGCTATTTATGAATCTGGCATCCCATGAAACAGTTTTTACAGACAAAAGGTGGCAGAAAAGGTAGTTTTTTGCCAGAGTGGATTCTTTCAGGCAAAATCATCTTTTTGAGGGGGAAGAGCAAGGGTCTGTCATGCAGATTACCTCTTAGTGTTGAGGAAAAACTGGGTGGTTAAAGGTCACATTTCTGGGAAAGGTTGAAACTGCAAAAGTCTTGCTTTGCTGTTAAGGGGACAAGTGATGCCACCTTGTTTGTTTGTTTTTAACCCTTCCAAGTCTTGGTACTTATGAATAAAGTTCCTATAAATATCCATGGAAGTTTCTGTGTGGAAATAAGTTTTCAGCTCTCTTGTAGGTAAATAGTAACAAACACAATTTTGTACATAAACACTGTAGGGACCAAGGGCACCCTGCCCCAAGGTGTGCCATTGTGACATGCAGATTATTTTGAGCTGAAAATCATCAAGGCCCAAAAGATTCAGGAATTTATTTTGACACCCTTACCCCAACTGCATAAAAAGAATTTAGATGGAGGAACTGCTGCAGGAGGAGAGCTGTCACCATAGAAGCTGTATTATAATGTAAACTAGAGGTGATAGCAGAGACTATGACAGAGTCTGTCAAAACTCTCTTGTGCCCCATTGTTTCTGTGTAGCCCATCAAGTATTTTGTTTACTGAGCATTTATGATTTTCATATTCTTGTGAATCACTTCCCTTTTCCTTTGAAGTCTCACCTACCCCCTTCTCCTTGGTACAAGATGACATATATACCTCATCTCCTGACTGTCTTTAGAGCCCATGTCTATGGCTTCCTAGTACCTATGTAATTAAACTTTGTTTTTGTCTCCTGTTACCCTGTCTCTTGTCAATTTGATTTTTAAACAAGCTAGAAGAACCTCAAGGGGTGAGGCAAATTTCTTCTTCCCCAGCATTACTGTAGGGTGGCAGAATATTGCCATCTGAAAATATGCCTCTTTGGCATAAGGATTATTTTGAGTTAATTATTTTGAGAAACTATAGACAGAGGAGAAGCTTTGACAATAGGATATAAGTTACCTTTTATAAGGGAAATCTACATTAGAAAGATGTACTGGGAAGATAACTTTTAACAGAGAAAACTTTTTCATTGGAGAGGTTTATCTTCTTCATGGGACAGCCTTTTGTTTACTAAACGATTCCACATCCTCTTGTCACCTCTGCATGAATTGCCTTCCCCACCTTGAAGCCCCAGTCCCTTGTTCCTTTCTTTAGTATAGAAATTTGAAGGATGGGTATATATAAGTCTTAGTCATCTGGCCACTTTTTTGAGTCTCATATCTTTGTGCTACTTTTATGTGTATATGTATGCAATTCATTTTTTTCCCTAGTTATTAATCTGTCTTATTTTACAGGAGGGGTGTCAGCCAAGAACAATAAAAGGTAGAAGGAAAGTTATTTTTGCTCCCACATATCACCAAACTGTCTTCCAAAGTGGCCATAGCAATTTGCATTCTCACCATAAAAATTGTTTTTAAAATTCCGCAATATCATGATTGGTGCACAAGGTGTGTGTGGGGTCACGGGGAAGACAGTGTAGCTCAGGGAAGACAAATAGGGACTCTGTGGCATCTCACTACACTGATGGGCAGTGACTGCAATGTGGTATGTGGGGGGGGACTCAATAATAAGAGTGAATGTAATACCCACATTGCTTTTCTTGTGAAACTTTCATAAGCGTGTGTATCAATGATACCTAAATTTTAAAAAATGAAAAAAAAATTCCACAATATAATTACACTACATAGTGTAAAACGATACTAAATATGCCATTAAAAAAAGAGAAAGTGCTGCAATGTGGGGTCTAACTCTGGGGATAAAATATTTCCCCAGCCCAGGGCAAAATACCTTTGAAACAGAAATTAGTCAAATGAGAAATAAAGTGCTTACAAGCAGTCATCCACTTCTGCTGACCCATGTCTCACAACCAGGCTGCAAAAAGGGCCCCACCCAAACTCTCAGGTCCAGATGTGCCCTGATCCCCTTGTAATTACCTGTTGACATGGAAATGGCCTACCTCTCTCCACCCCTTGGAAACACCTATTGATATGGAGATGTACTAAGGCCAGGCAAGAGATTCTGGAGATACTGTGATTTTACCCACATGGGGATATAGAAAATATAGTTGGGGGAGAAGATGACATTGTCATACATTATGTGTGGAAATGGAGATATTCAGGGTTGAGAACGAGAACAACGTGTAAAGGTCACTGGCTAGAGTAACAGCCAGCATTGGACAAAGCAGAAAGGAAAAGAGAAGAGTATAGTAGGTATTCATCCAGACAATGAGCCCAACAGCAAACGTAACATTTCAAACTGAGTTTCTGGTCTTTTTCCCTCAGCAATGATCAGTTTACCAATTTTGTTTAAAAAAAACTTCTGAAAGGCCCAGAATGTATACACTGGGAAAAGATATTTGCATTTTGAGAGTAGAGAGACAAGAATTCATTCCCTTTTAATTAAAATATGGGCATGTCATACATTCAGTAAAAAAACACAGAAGACAAAAATACCCTTACTGTTCTGTTCCTAGGTATATAACAATATAACCCTTTTCTATGTCTATCTCCTTTTTTGTTTACCATTTTTTCACATAGATATGATCAGTTTTTCTTTTAATATTGCCTTTTGATATTTTATTGTTTGTGAGTACAAGACTCTCTAAGGGAACCAATCAAAAGCAATTTCTGAAAAAGTGTGGAGGCAGATCCTGAGTTCTCGTTACGTGTGAAAGAGAGCTTGTAAAACAGATGTGTCCAGACCTGAGGTGGGATTCCCCCAGAAACAGGCTCATGACCACTCCCTTAGTCAATGTATTCATCCAGACAATGAGCCCAACAGCAAACGTAACATTTCAAACTGAGTTTCTGGTCTTTTTCCCTCAGCAATGATCAGTTTACCAATTTTGTTTAAAAAAAACTTCTGAAAGGCCCAGAATGTATACACTGGAAAATATTCTTTTGTTTCTTTAACTCTTTGTTTTCAAGAGATTTCCAAAAGAGATACAAAGGTAGTATCTTTGTACAGGGAGTTCCATTTCTCACTGTAAAACTTAGTAAAGGAATCTCCTTTTAAGTGGAGTTGGGAGGCCAGCAGTGGGCGCTCTCTCACACTACCTCTGGTGGTGAATTGCACTTCCAAAAGAAAGAGACAGTACCGTTCATATTCAACAGGAAGGAGCCTACTTTACTACTCCAGCAGAAGGAAGGAAAATTTTCTCCTTGCTCAGTAACAAGTTCAGCCAATAAGAAAATGCCAAAATTTAGCCAATGAGAAACTTTCACCACCCTGAACTCTTTCTTCCATAGGGCTTCCACCAAAGCAGAACCTCCTAACTTCCTTTTTTCTGAAGTTTCCTTTTCCTTTGATCTCCATACTTACCAGTGGTTCAGCTATTGCTTGCATGTCCTAAATTGTAACTCCTGTATTATTCCTGAATATTCCCATTTTGAGGGTAAAATAACTGGCTGTTTTAAGGTTGGCACCATATACCCTTCACAGAACTTGTCCTAATGTAAACATGTTATATGAAGTTAAATTAACAACGTATCCAGACTTGGGTGAGGTGAGAGAGACTTTATTTGCAAAGATTATTGCAATTAGAAGAACACTGAATGTAAAACCTGTTAGTTTTACAAGAGTTAGCCAGTGGGGTTTTTCTTTATGTATAGAGTAAACAGGGCTAGAAAGAACCAGTGGTGGAGAGATGAAATGAAAGGGTGGCAAGATTGGTAAATGTCTTCTCTATCCACCCATAAGGAAAGGCTGCTTGGTCTAAGTGAGAGTGGACCAAATTTCAGGGGCTCCAAGGGAAGGAGAAAATTCTTAACTGAACTTTGGTTGACAAACATTTTTTTCCAATTGGTAAGTGAGGACTAAATAGTTCAGCTAATAATTTCTGAGGTAACAAATGAGAATTTGGAGGGAATATATCATGAGTAAGCAAGGAGGGTGCCTGTGGAAATTCTAGGAAGAAGGATGGTTCTTTGCAGGGAGCCATGTTCCAGAATACAGAAGGGCGGTGGAATGGAGCTCTTTATCCATAGCTGTTTTCCACAAAAACAGGGCTTAGGTAAAGCTCAACGTTGTCAATAACCATAGTATAAGGGGAAGTGAGAAAAATAGTGTGAACCAATAAAAAATAGATATTAGTGTAAAATTCTCTACTTTAGTTTTAAACTTAAGAATAACTAGGTATTGTTTTAGCTGAACTGTTGTTTTGTTCAAGTAAGAGTTGAAGAAATAGCAAAATACCAATATAATATGAAATCATGGTAACATTTTTATTTCCTATAAATACCGAATCAAATTTTAAAACCAGCATTTTATTAGACAACTGTAATCTCAAAAACATCTTTTGTTATTGGCCAGATGGGTGATTTTATCCTAAATGGCAAAATGTGGTTTTGATCTTTTATTTCTAGCTTCATTTATTTAATTTAGCACTCAGCATCTTGTAAGAAAAAAATATATTACTTTTTGTATTGACCTATGCTTGCCATGGCATATTTCTTTCCACAAATGCTAAATGACACAAAATCTAACTAAAAGCAAACATTTCATAATGCCACTGAACTGAATCCCTGTTTCCTCTAGGTAACTTTCTTGGGGAGGCTTGTCATGAAAACTTTTCTGAAGTATTCTAGGTAACTGGGCCTGATTAATGTTACCATATGAGTGCCACTTCTAAGGGCAAAGTGGTAGGTATACCCATCATTTCACTGAGGGAAAATATTCTTTCTGACTGGAACTCTGTGCCCTCTGAAAGTAATTGGCAAAATATAAAGACAGATTTGCAATTATCAGGAAAGTTGGTATTGCACAGAAGAAAAAGAGTAAATATGTTGTCTGTAAAATTTTAATCATATATTTTTTATTATGTCAGATATAACACCATATGAATGGTAAGATTTAAAGGAAGGAGTGAGATGGTACATTTAATTTATATTCATTTTTTTATCAAAAATAAGTATGACTAGAATACCTGGGGACTTCTTTCTTCGCTTTTATCTATGATTCAGCTTTACACAAGTTTATAAAAGTATTTTTCAGCTCTATAACTTTAATTCCAATGATATGCCATAGATTGGATTTACGTGACATTTATAGAATTTTCAAATATAAAAGTAACAGATAAAGAAAATGAGGGGGGATAGAAAGCACAGAAGTAGGAGAGGGTTTCTTTCTACTTAGGCTGCTTACGATCCTTGATGGAAAAAGAATTAAAGAGATTGGTAGTGCCTCTGTGTGGGCTAAGACCAGGCGAGAGCTCAGCTTTGTGGAGCTTAAAGTTTATGCAATTATGGGAGCACCTAAAAATGATACAAAATTAGTCATGAAAGTAAACATTTGGAGAAAATAAATCACAACTAATTACAAATCTAAATAAGCTGGAAATAGGACACAAGTCAAAAATCCAGAAAAATAACATACTACATGATTTTACTTTTTATAAATATTTATATGTAAATATAATTTATAATATTTATAATTATCTGCCTGATCCATCTCTATAACAATTTTTTCAGAACCTTTTCTGACTATATACTTCTTGTATATTGGGCCATATACCCTTTGGGTGTATTCTATTCAAATTAAACACTTGATGGTATTTTTTGAAAGGCAGAGAAACAATTCAGTCTTTTCCCCAGTGTGGTTTATTAAATTTATTTTTGTTTTTAACTATTAGTTTAGAAAACTGTCTTTGGTTTTGCAACATATAATTGGCAGTGCCATGTAAATTGTTATGATTACTATTGATTGTGGAAGATACTTTACCAAGTTTCTTTCATATCATCTTCCTCATCAAAGGAAGAGGAAAAATGTGCGTATTCCTGACATAGTGAAGGCAAAGGAATGTGTCATGGGAAATGAAGTGAGAGAGGTAGGAGGTCATGTGGGTCTTGCAGGCAAGTACCCTAGAGGGACTTTTTACCTGAGTGACGTTTTAACCTAGGGGAGGATTGTGAACCGAGGACAATCACACAGTTTAATGTAACATTTGAACATTTCTAGCTACTGTGTTGAAAAGGACTGGAAAGGGTATGAGTGGAATAGGAAGATCAGTCTAAAGGTAAGGACAAATAATTGCAGCAACAAAAACATACAATAAATGTTATTTTGGAGACTAGTTATTTGGGGAACACAGAAAAGGCAGCTTTTTTACTAACCAGAAAGGGTACCTGGTCTTTGCCCCTTTCCTTACCTGGTAAGTAATCTCTATACTATTACTGACTTGATACCTTGACTATTCTGCACCCTATGGTGATAATGGAAAACAAAACACTATTTCGCTATCTTTGTAAAAATTTAGAGCCAACTTATCAAAAATGTAAGAGTTGGATTTTTCTTACAGTGAAACAAAATACTCAGCTTGATACAGTAAAATTAGTATCAGATATTGAAATAACATTTTATTTACTAAAAAATCTGCAAATTTAAATTTTGTAAAGCAAAGATCTTTGTATTAATAACTTTTTTCCACAATTTTTCATTTTGCTGGAATTATTTATGTGCTCTTACACATAGACTGAGACCTATAAGCAGAGAACCCAGTTTATTCCATTCCATTATTTTCAGCTTTTAGCAGAGTGACTGGGTTATATGAAATGTTTCATAAATATTTTAAATAAAGGAAGGAAGGAGCCATTCGGTCAGCTGTAAAGGAAGCATTCTTCAGATAAATGGAGGGAATGGAGCTTCATCAGCCTCTCTGCGAGCTGACACATTTCCCAAATTTCTTACCCCTTAATTCTGCTGGCATTACCTCTAGAGAGATGAGACTTCTAAGCAGAAAGGATAACATAAGAATCTTTCTCTACTTCTTAACCATTCAAGAGGGCAACTGGACAACCAAAGATATTTACTAGATTCCAAGAAGTTCGTCAAGCTAGTGGATGCCAAAATAGTTCCAATAAGCTGAGCTAGTTCACTGAAAAATGACCTCCAGAGATTGCCCTAATAAAGGGATTCCATTGGGAAGCAAAAACTGAAAACAGTTTCAGTTTCTTTACCACCCTGCTGAGAGGTTTTGGGAATAATAATTTTGTTGAAGAAACAAAATCAATCAGTCAGTCAGCCTTCCTCTTAGCTCTTGTATAATTACTAGACACTAGAAATTTTGAGGCATTAGGAAATATTCCTGGTGAATATTTTTCTATTCCTCTTTGCTTGGTAATCTTTAAAACTATTTTAAGTCTGACTCATTCAGAAAGCACATTATACGGACCTTTTCTGCAATGACCCTTCTTAATCATCTCTCAGTTATAGTTTGCATGAATAATTGCATAGCAATTGCACGTGTAGTGTTCCTTATCATTTGTGCACTTTATTTGGGTTCTTCCAAGAGCCTTGCTAATTTTGTAGCAAGTATGCTCTAAATGTCTGTATATGAGTCAGACCAATGCACCACCACAAGGGCAGCTTTTATCATGGGAGTTCTGATGATGAATTATTATATCTTCATGGTGGTGTCCCAGTTATGATTTATTAGGTTGCTGCATCATAGTATTGATAGAGAATAAAAATTGGCCATATAATGACTTGGTCACTTACAATATTAAAAATTATACATTATATATGGAGCTGTTCACATTTTTCGGATTGGAAATATTCACTTATACCATCTATTTAAAAAATGCATCACCTAAAAACAGTAAGTTAAAATATGTTTAATTAAAATCAGTACCACTTAATAGTTTCCATGTGTATGTTATGTAGCAATATAAATAAAATATGACAAAAAAGTGCTGTATCTCACTAATCTGAACTGGCTATAAATAGTATAAAAGAAGACAATACACTAATTTAAAACTAATTATTTATGCTTTGTAACTATACACACTGAATTCATTTATATTAAAAGTATAATTTGCATGGATGTTACTATTTTTCCATTTCCAGAAGAAATCATGGTATTGCAGCATTTAGGTTTTTTTTTTATGGAGATTCATGTTTTCTATAGTTACTAAATTATTCAGAAAGTCATAAAGCATTTATTTATTGGATAATCTGAGTTTTAGTATGTTCAAATAATAAAAAAATTAGATGTGACTAATAGAAATGTAATGCTAGATCTAAGGTTCTTCCCAAAGACTTAGGGTATTTTTTACCAATGATAAAATTCCTATAATTACAAGCTTGATATCTAAAGCCAGATCTCCTGGTAGGTTGCTAGTTGCTCCCCAAACTAATTTTTCCCTTTTTAATGGAATTCTGGCCTGGTGACTAAATTTGAAGTCAAATTTAAGCAGAAATACTATGGACAACTTTCATGAGATCTGCACCTCAAAAGAAAGCCACTTACATAAATACAGGAAGGACTGACATCTTTGCAATAACACCTTCCAGTTCATGGAGACAGTATCTTTTCACATGTAAAATTTTCTTTAATGTCTTTCAAAAAAGCTAAATTTCCTCCATAAATTTCTTTCAGAAATTGTTACAAATGTATCTCTAAGTATTTATATTTGTTATTCCAAATATGTGTCATTTTTTACTACATTTTCTAATTCTGCCAATAAAAGAAAATAAACTATCATATATTCATCAAACTAAATTTCATATTAATTCAGAATATTCTGTTATAAAATTCAATCTGAAGTTTTTAGGGAGGAGAGAGGAAGAATTATCTGGAAGCAGTAGTAAAGACTAAAGAGGACAGCTACCCACTCCCAGTAAATGAAGGTGTATGTCAAGTGTCAGAGCAGTTTTTCAAGTTATCAGGGAATTTACTAATTACCAACTCTATGTGAAGAGGACAAAGCTGACTGGGGGTAGAAAATAGGTTAAAAGAAGGAGATGTGCAAAACCACATGACAATTAGAGTCTCAGTGATAGGGCACCAGTTTTATTGTAGACACTGATATTAAGAAGTCAGAACTAATGGTCTCAATAGTGGTGGTGCAGTGAATGTTAAGAGCAGGGAGGACAAATGATCTTATAACTATAATTCAGTGTTTGGGGCTCCCGTTTATTTCCCAGTGATCAATGCATGAAGGAGGGATAGGGTCTTATTTTGAAAAAAAAAAAAAACTTCCTGAAATACATAATGATTCTAGAAAAGGAGGAAAAACAAAATATCCTAAATATAAATTCATTTCCTAGGTGTTTTGGATTAAATACAGTATCTTTATCCACCAGTTAAGTACCATAAATAATGATAAGGTACATTTTAATTACTTATTTGATCTACATCTTATTTGGAGTACAGTTTGTTTTTAAATATACATTTTTTTCAGTTTTTTTTAGTTTGGGTTCTTTAGAAAATGGAGTCTGAGGAAGAACTTGCATGTTAATACCTTATGGGGATATGCCATCCAATGGAAGCCAGAATACAAGGCAGAAGGGAAGTTGAGAATGCACAAAGGAAAAGGTTCATTAGTTTTGGGGGTTTTTTTTGGAACAAGCATAACTGCTTGGTCTCGAATGACATTTTCACAGAGGTCAAATGAGCAGATTGTATTGTAGAGCTGTCTAAATGGAAGAGATAACAATTTAACACATACATTTCTAGATCCTAGTGGTTAAAGCCCAACCCATGGAGAACGAACTCTTCCATGCCTCTGGGTTGCCTGAGTTCCCACAGTTTTTGCCCAGTCAGTGAGGAGGCACAGAGGTCTTTCTAAGCTAGCTGTTGGAATGCCAGACTCCTCGATTCATAACTGACATGGGGCAGCAACGATCTTGTGCTGTAGACTCGGGAACTGCCTGAGCCCTGGGTAACACTGCCCAGGCAAGATATGATGGCAAGAGTTCAATACCCGGAGTGAATCAGTCTATCTTTGGGCTTGTATTCATTTACATCCTTTTAGAATATATGGATGTTGTATGAGCTCAAAGGCCCTCATTTCTTCCTAAAAGGGTCAGTACAAGTACAATCCTTCAAGGTCAAGGCCAGTTGTATTCTTTTAAAAGATTGAAAAGGATGAGCAAACCAAATTACAATCCTTGCTAAGACAGTGACTTGTGCTCCCCATCACCTCACCTCTGCTCGCCTTCCATTTGGGATGACCCAGACCTCTATCTGCCTTATACTTTTTGGGCTGGGCTTGCTGCCATTAACCTTTTTTACATCACTACAAGGCATGAAAAGCACCAAAACATACCCAAGAACATTGTTTAGGTTCTGGAAATATTTATCCCTGCTCCTACTATTTATCAGTAAACTTAAACACTGAATTCCTTTCTTTACATGCTAGTCCTTTGGCTGAAAGAATTCACAATGGCCAGGTTGCATTTGTATTTGTATCTTCTAGTTCAGCAAAATCTTCATGTTTTCTCTGAAAGGATGGTTTCCCAAAGGGGAAGGTTTTCTTCACCATGGGGCCTGAGGCTGTAGAAATGAGAAGCAAGAATTGGGCAAGTGGAGCTCAGGAATGGTGACAATGAGTCAGTCTTACGCTTTGGTCTCCAGGCCCCAAGTACTCCCAAACACAAAACCTAGAGTGGTGACCACTCAGTGATGGGGTATTGGAGTGTATTGTAATGACAGGGAATTCTGTGATCATACTCACCTTGTCATTACTCTGTCCTTTGCCTGCTGCCAACTTGTGTGGGATCCTAAGTTGATGCATTAGGTATTCTACCAGTAGAATAAAGGCCAAGTGCACAAGGAAGTCAAACTCATGTCTAAAGCATGTATTTATTTTGTTAAGGAAAATTATTGCCCCCACCAGTGTGGAAGAAATCTGGTGTAATAAACCTGTTGAAGGTTCCTGGCTCTTCTCTATGAAGAATGATGACATAATGACAGCTCAGTGTTCGTTTCTGCTGCTGATAGATTTTTGAGCAGTTATTTTTAACTAGATGAGCTTTATAGGAAGGAACTGATGCTTTGGGGTTTGCACAGAGGCTCATTTCTACTATCTTGGCACTCTCTGATGTGGAGTGAAGCAAAGTTTAAAGTCTCCCAGTTACTTGTAATATGCAGACAAGGTCTGAGAACTACTTGAATTAGACTCTTGGAAGTATAGTATCTCCATTATATCAGAAACTAAATATGAACCAGGAATACAATTTATTAGTTATTCATAATGACTTATGCTAGAAAATAATCCACTCCTAGCAGAGATAGCCAGTCATTTCCAACCCAGCCTCCTCTAAGGGACAGATACTTATTTAATTTTAAACTTTGTTTACTAATGGGGTAATGGGCTTGGCCCTTAGGAAGTCAGGGACCTAGAAGAAGTTAGAGACTTTGGTAAAACGGTTACCCCATTCCCTCTGTGTTCCTTTGTGGGAAGGCAGCTGGCAGAACCAGGGTACGTTTATGTGAGTGATTTTTAGTGTGTGCTGTATTCCCAAGATTTTCTGCCATTTGGAGTTTGTTTTAGGTTTGTTTACTTAGTTTTCAATATTCTAGTAATATACAAACCAACCTACAGCAAATAAGTAAATTCAACAAATGCATATGGTACATAATTAAACTAACAATTTCCACACTCAATTAATGTTTTAGGCACTGGATATAAAAGATAAAATGGTTCCCATCTCAAGATGTTCACAATCTAGGAAAAGCTGATTATAGTCTGATAAAGTAGTATTGTAGTTATGTGCCATAGAGTTTTCTTACACAATCCTATATTATTTAAGAGATATATACTGTCTTCCATTTACAGAAACACAAACTAAGTCTCAGTGAGTTTAGGTAAACCAATAGTTTCATACCTAACTTTAGAAATGAGATTTAAATTCGGGTTCTTTGGGCTTCAAAGACCATTGTAATTCCACTGCGCTATACTGCTTCTGGAGATAGGACTTCAAGGCAGGTATTTGTGCTATTTACATTTATAGGGCTTAGAATATAGTAAATAATAATAAAGAATAATCATAAAATGGTTACTATTTATTGATTGAAATACATTTGAATCACAAGAAATACTCATAAATCAGTTTTTCTTTAGTCATTGAATCATGCAAAATTTTGCCCCCCAAAAATCTGTTAAATCATTCCCAGTTTATTTAATTCAATTGTAAGAGAACTGTTGTATAGACAATTATGAGTTTGTAGATGCATTCATCTGAGCTCTTTAAGTCATTGAGAGAATTCAGCTATACTGATTCTTTAATTCAAAATTGCTTTTTAAATGCTGTATCTTGAAGCAGAATTTCATGGATTTCTCTCAGTTACCAAGTTAAAACTTCTTCAGATTTCATTGCTGAAATATTAAGTTCAAGGACAAGTATTTTTTAGTGTCTCTCAAATATAGATTTTTCTTCCAGAAGTCTCTTGCTTTAATGAAAAGTTTTAAGAGAATATGACTTATGTCCATTTCTCCTTTATCTTTTTCCCAGAGTCCCTTTAATTTGCTCAGGATTCACTTTTTCCCTATCAGCTCACAGGAAGAATTGTGATGAACGCTATCTATAGCTTGGCTTTAATTTAAATTTTACAGCAGTGACCCAGTTGGTCACTCTGTACTTTTTTGGTTGTTACTGTTAAGGAATAAAGGTCTGCAAGTGTTTGCTACTTTAATTACACTAATGGTAGAAAAAAAAGCAGCATTGTAGTTTATTTAAACACACTAATTTTGTTTTCCCTATATCCCTGTTTTCCCCCATTTTTCTTGATTTCTTACCCGTGCCCTTTAAGAAATCTTAAAAACACACATTTAATGAATGCCTCAAAATCTGTGAAAGGAATGTAAGTTTTATTAACCTTCCTTTTTAGTTTAGGGACATAAAGTCTAAGGCCACTACTTTTTTGGCAGAAGAAAAGTCTCCTGAAACCTGCAAAACTTGACTAAACTAGATTCTGAAACTTAAATTTAAAGCATTTTGACTTTCATACGCGTCTCTTGGAACATCTTTTTTTTTTCTCCCCATTTACCTTCTATCTTTTCTTAAAGTCTAGTAAAGATCTCTTTTCTTGTAGACGCACCTTTCAAGAGTATTATTTTCAAAAATAAGAATCCTCAACATAGCAATAATGAGCTTTGTGATAAGGAGCAAGATGGAACATATTTAACATTTATGCACTTCTGATTCTTCTAAAAATCGCATGTACATTTTATATTATACATGTGATCAGTGAAATGGAAAGAATTAACATTTCATATTTTGCCTCAAATTTTCAACTCATTTTTTACATTGTGCCAGTAGAGTCTTTTTCAAAGGTGTCTCAAAATATTAACCTCTTTTGTCACTTTAAAGCTGGAGATCCTTAGGATTTTATTTTTGAGGTACATGTTGCCTAAATGGAAAAATGATGATTCATGGTCTTAATGTCGCTAGAATAATGAAGAATAATAAAATGACAGTTATACTTATTTAACTTACATTTCTACCTTTAAATCCTACTAGAACTTCAAATTCTGATGTTGAAAATGTTTAACATCATATGGATCATGATGTAATGACTTTATTTGAAATAATTTTTGCACAAATGATAGAGAAATATTAAAGGGCTTTGCTGGTTGATATATTTGAGAATGATGGTTATTTCTGTTTTAAACCATGAAAGTATTAAGCATGTCCCTGATGAAGCAGTGAAAATTATTAATTTTCTTATGTCTCAGTTCTGGAGTACTTCACAGAAATATTCTGTATGACAAAAAAGAAGTACTTAGACAGTTGTAGTGGTTGTCTTCAAGAAAAGCATTTTTGTGATTGACTTACAAACTCAGCTGCTTTTTCACAGAATACACGTTTTCCTTAAAGGAATGAGTGACTAAATATAGCTATCAGATTTGGGTGTTGGACAGTTTCTTAAAAATAAGCAAAATAAGCCATCCACTTCAAGAAAACTGACAGTGTTTGCTACCAATTATAAAATCCAATCTTTGAGGAATAATGTAATTTTATAAAGCTTGTATCTGCCACTGTAACTTTGACAAATCTGTAATTCTTAGAATCTTCTGATGAGTTTGGCAATATTTTTATGTTAAATAATCAAATGTCTCAACTTTTAGAGAATTTCAATAACCCATGCCAATATATTCCACTGACCAATTCAAGAAGATACAAAAGCATGTATGGGGAAAAAGATCCATTGAAAGTTCAAATTAGGTCAATGAATTTTAATGTATGTGAGTACAAAAAGTTCACAGTTGTATTCTCAGATTCCACATTAAAGCTAAATTATAAGAAACTACCATCTGTCAGATTTGAGGGTAGTACTAAAGAAGGATATCAAAAATTACCTGAAAATTATATAATATCTTCTCTTTTCAATCGAGCTGCTTTATATTTCTCAGACATTAAACAGATCCACAAAATCTGAACAGCAATGCCACTTTTCTCATTCATTTCTCTTTCGGTTTTGAGAAATGTAGTTATTTTTCAATATAGTAAATATGGATAAAAATAACTCATCAAAACTCATCATCTTCAAAACTTTTTTAAACCTTTTAATGCATTATGAGACCACATGTTGGAGAACTGCTATATACATATTTTTTAAAGGAGTTAGCTCCTTAAATATTTTTTTTATTTTCTGATAAAATCCTTAGTGATACAGTTTACAAACAACATATTTTCCAGGAAGAAATGAAGATTTAAGAATGAAAATTTCAGATTTAATTGTGGGAGTCGTCTGAGCAGTTTTGCATATTCCACCCTTGACTCCTTCACCTTCGGCTTATATCTTCATGCTCTGGATTTGATATTTGCCTGATGCCATTACTTTCTTTGAGAATTTCTTGGTCTCTGGCCAGACTGTTTAGACTCTACATTGTCAATAAATTCTGCTTAAAAACTGATCACTTCCTCATAAGGTTCCTGTTGAATTCTTGTATTTTATCATAGGCAGTAAGAAGAATCCAATAGGTATTTTCAATGGCCTACCCAGATTCAATAATCTCCCCAAGTCTGTCAGGTACCCTTTCAATTTTCCAGTAAAACATTCTGTTACTACAAGCATCGTCTTTCTCCAGCCTCCAGTAACATTCTGCTCAGTGTCCTTCAAGTCCTGACAGTCTCATATATAACCATGTATTCCCTGACTAGTTCAGCAGATTTTAACAACTATGCTCTCTCTCTCAAGTAAATTTACATATTTAAAAAATCAACTCTATAAAATTATATATTTAAGTTAAAAATAATTACAGTAATAAGACAAATGATATGGATGTGATCATGGATATAACTCCAAAACATATGAAGCAAACAGACAGAAATAAGGGGCACAAGATAAACCTACAATAATAGTTGGAGATACCAATATTTTCATCTTAGCAGGTAGAATAAAAAGTAGAATATCGGTAAGATATAGAACACATTAATTGTGCTATCATCCAGCTTGTCTATTTGACATTTATAAAACACCATGCTCAGTGGCAAAATGCACTTCATTTTTAAGTGCACTGTACTAAGTTTTAAGTGCACTAGATAGACCAATTGGGTCATAAAACAAAGTCTAGTGCATCTCAAAAGTTTGAAAATATAAAATGTGTATGCCCTGATCACACTGGAACTGCATCAGAAATTTGTGACCAAATGGTGTCTAGAAAATCTTCAAATACTGGAAATTAAACAACCAAATCTTAAATGATCTATGGAATGAAGGGAAAGTTGCAAAGGGCATTAGAAAATATTTTGAATAGCAAATAAAAGCAAAACCTATCTAAATCTGTGGGATGCAGCTAAAGAAATGCCTAAAAATTTTACAGTTGTGTTTATGTTAGAAAAAAATGATTTAAAAAGAATAACCCGGAGTTCCCTAAGAAACTAGAAAAAGACTAGCATATTAAACCAAATTCAGTCAAAAGAAGACAAGAATAATTATAGGAGCTGAAATTAATAAACTAGAAAGTAGACAAATGAAAGGATAAACACATACACACACAAGCCATGAAAAGTTTGTTTTTGAAAAGAGCAATTAAATTAACAAATATTTTTGTAGACTGATCAAGGAAAAAAATAAAAAGACAATTTACCAAAACTGGCACCCTGAAAAATTAGAAAATCTGAATAGCCCTATATATTGATTGGAGAAATTGAATTAACCATTAAGAACAACTTTTCAAGGAAAACTGCAGGTTCATTCTATGAGTTTTATCAAACCTTGAAGAAAGCAATGATATTATATAAACTTTTTTGAAAAATAGAGTAAGAAGGGCAATACTGAACTTATTTATCAGGTCAACGTAATGCTAAAATAAAAACCACACAAAAACATAACACATTAATTCCAGCTATATAAAAAAACAAAATGCAGCTTTACTAAGTAGCATTTACCCTTGGGATGCAAAGGTTGTTGTATGACATTTGATGATCAATCGATGTCATTTATCACTTAATAAATAAAAGAAAAAAACAACATGGTATCTCAAAGAAACAGCAAAAGTTGATGAAATTCAAAATCCATTTATAATTACTAAAGAAAAAACAACTTTTGAGAAACCTAAGGATCATACAGGAAAATACCTCACCCTGATAAAGACCATCAATGGAAACAAATCTAGAGTTAGTACCATAATTAGCAATACAACAACAAAACACGAAATCCAAGGGAAGTACAAAGGAGATAGAAATTTTAAACTGTTAAGAAATCAGTAAAGAAGTAAATGATTTCTTATAAATAAGTAAATGTATTTTTCATCACTCGAACTCTTGCGAATTGAAGACTTGCTATGAAATCTCAGAATGAAAAAAAAAAAGAAGTCAATGATCTCTTGAGCTCATGACCTGCCATCTGCATGTTCACCATCTGAGCTCTCACTAGTTATCGTGTAAATGAGATAGTTATTACAACTCTTCATATCACACATGCATGCAAAATAGAGAAATGCATGTGACCACTGATGTCCACTTTTATGTTTATCTGTTTTATAAATGTCTTTGTGCACACAATCCTAAAAGATCCACAATTGTCTGAGTTAGATCCCCCCATCCTCCATTTCATAAAGGAGTTAAGTCCGGGATGGAAAGGAGAGGTTGAGCAAAGAACTGGTGGCATCAGGATCCCAAATCAGGTCTCTTTCAAGCCAAATTCAGGTACATTGCTGTAAAATTACATGTTTTTGAGAGGCCATAGACATAAGGGTTCAGCAATTTGACAGGAATATAATAATAGGAATTTAGGAATAAAACTAGAATATAGGCATAGGTATGGAAAAAGTATGATGAATAATGGAAGAAAATGCCATGTGAAGATATTTCTTTCTCAATAGTGAAATACCATGCCCTCTCTGATCAGCAGTCCTTGTTTTCCTGAGGTCGGAATTTGGGCGCAAGAGATGATTTGAGTTTCCTGTGTTGCATGTCTTTAGTGTTTGAGTTGTACTGAATCTGTCACCCATATATTCTGTCTTATCTTCCTTGAAAAATATTTGCTCTAATTCAGTGCCTTGAATGATGAGAGAAAGGTTAAGAAATAAGCAGAATGCACCAAGTCCAGACTAGTCTTAGGATAAGTGGCCAAGTCTCTGTTCAGGACGTGGCCTGATGACAGTGGTTGATGAGGAAATTGGGAGATGAAATACACCTGAGCAGTTTATGACCTAGATATTAAAAGCAGGCCTTAAGTGCACCGTGCAGCTCAGAGATGGTAAATGCACACGTGCCAGTGATACAGGAGGAGTGGAGAAAGAAGGGTTAATATTCTGTTTGGCTGACATAGCTTCAGGGTCTTAATTTTCTTCTTTTATCCTTCCACACCCAGATGATAAATGAAACCAAATAAAACTGCAGTACCTGGTCTGCAGGCCATACATAATGGGTGGGACCATTCTAAAAAGAAGTTCAGGGAGTTCCTCTGGATGCATTTGTCTCTTTATGCCCAGACACTCCATGCTCCTGCTCTGCTTTTAATTCGCAAGAGCTTTGCTTGCAGTCCTTGGTACGGCATTCATGATGCCGGAAACACGGGAAATCCAGGTTGCTTCTCGTTCTGCCATTGTGGTCCCTGTTCCCTGTGGCACTGCCATTCTTACCTCTTCACAGCCTTATCGGTTACCTTCTAGTACAAAAAGGTAAACATGGAAAGGATTAAATAGTACACATTTTTAGTGACCATAGAGAAAAATGGAGAGTGAGCATAAAGTAGTAGCTAAAAAATGAAGTCTGGAATGAGATTACATCCTCTGTCATTAGCTAACTGTGTGAACATGGGAAATTACTTAAGCTCTTTGTACATCACTTTCCATATTTGTAGATGGTTACCAGCATTATATACTTTATAAGAAATTGATGGAGATTAAATTAATCTTTATATAATGTTTAGAAGTACATAGCAAGATCTATACAAGGTTTAGCAAATATGTAAGCAAATGGAATAAAAATTTTAACAATGACAAAGTATTTGTGGTTGTCTTATGTGACCCTAGTAATAGAACACATCTTTTAGAAAAAGGAGTTTTCCTGAAGAATATTGAACAGTATATTAGAATTTGTCTTTAGAAAGTAAAAATCTTGGGCAATAAGTGAGGAATGAGAGACATATTTTTTGCATGAAATGGGAGGACGGCTCTCAGGACCAGGAATTGGTCTCTTCTGTCCTAGGATTCTCAGGAATAGAGACAATCAATTAAATTTAGAAGTGTGATCAGCAGCTCCTGTACAATTTAAAGGCAGATTAAAATAAAAAGAAGATGGGCTTTTAAGAGACATGAAGTTATGGCTCAGTTTGGGCAATGGTTCTGTAGATTCTTGTTATACAGAGTAGAGTCTGTGAGATAGAATTATCACTCCCTGGGAGCTTTTAGAAATGTAATGTGTCGGGGTGCACTCCAGCCCTGTGGAATCAAGATTGCTGGCATGGGCGCCCAGGCATCTTTACTTTAACAAGCTCTCTAGATGATTTTCACTTGTACTACCACCGGAGACCTAGTGTCTTCTTTGCGTTCTGCTTCATTATCATTGGGCTGCAAGAAGATGCTCATTAAAAGTTATACTACTTACCAGTTTGTGCTTTGGGGAGGTGGGAGAGGCTTCTGATTGCATTGAGGCATATGGAAGAGTGCAGTGGTCCCTCTGGCTTTAAACAAAGAAGTAGAAATATTTACAGGGAGAGCTGCTGCAACGGGGCTGTTGGCTAACAACCAAAACATCAAGTTGGTGGAAAATGAGAAAACCTGAGAATAACCTGAAAGATTTTTTTCTGAGCACATATGAGGCAAAACCTTTGAAAACTCTCACAGATGACTTTGGTAAAAGTTGTTGGAATTATTTTTGACAAGTAAGCTGTCTGAGGCTCAAGTATTTCTATCTTGGCTTTGGAAGGAAATCGGACCTTGTGTTCTAGAACAGAGGGATGAGGCCTGGTGTAGAGAACATCTGCCTGTCTATCTATCTATCTATCTATCTATCATCCGTCATCTACTATCTATCGTCTACTGTCTATCATCTATCTACTTGTCTATCTACTATCTATCATCTACTACCTATCTATCATCTATCTATCTGTCTATCTATCTATCTGTCTATATCATCATCTATCATCTACCATGCGTGGCATCTGTTCTGAATGCCATTTTGGACTAGAACTGTACACTTTGTTCTCCTTTTCTCAATCCTATCCCTCCTTGGCTTCTCTGGCACACTGCGGTCATAGCAACCTTTCTAAAACCACATCTCATCTGCTTCCCCCTGCCTTTAGACAGATGGAAAACTAACTTATATGGTAAATATGGTACTTTTCATTCCTGACCATTTTTTCAGGCTCATACTTAGCAATCCCTTTACTTTCATCATTAGTATAGTGTTATCCAGTCTGCCTGCTCTACTTAGTTCCCAAACAAGTATATTCTCTCTGACTTTTATTTTGTTTTATTTTTTTTTATATAATTTATTTTATTATCATTAATCTACAATTACATGTGCAATGTTACGGTTATTAAACTACCCCTTCATCAGGTCCACCCCACCAACCCCATTACAGTCACTGTCCATCAGCGTAGTGAGATGCTATAGATCACTTCTTGTCTTCTCTGAGTTGTACTGCCCTCCCCGTGCCCCCCAACATTACATCTGCTAATCGTAATGCCCCCTTTTCCCTCTTATCCCTCCCTTCCCACCCATTTTCCCCAGTCCCTTTCCCTTTGCTAACTATTAGTACGTTCTTGGGTTCTGCGAGTCTGCTGCTGTTTTGTTCCTTCAGTTTTTTTCTTTGTTCTTATACTCCACATATGAGTGAAATCATTTGATACTTGTCTTTTTCGGGTTGGCTTATTTCACTGAGCATAATACCCTCTAGCTCCATCCATGTTGTTGCAAATGGTAGGATTTGCTTTCTTCTTATGGCTGAATAATATTCCATTGTGTATATGTACCACCTCTTCTTTATCCATTCATCTACTGATGGACACTTAGGTTGCTTCCATTTCTTGGCTATTGTAAATAGTGCTGTGATAAACATAGGGGTGCATCTGTCCTTTTCAAATTGGGCTGCTGCATTCTTAGGGTAAATTCCTAGGAGTGGAATTCCTGGGTCAAATGGTATTTCTATTTTGAGTTTTTTGAGGAACATCCATACTGCTTTCCACAATGGTTGAACTAATTTGCAGTCCCACCAGCAGTGTAGGAGGGTTCCCTTTTCTCCACATCCTCGCCAACATTTGTTGTTGTTTGTGTTTTGGATGTTGGCCATCCTCACTGGTGTGAGGTGATATCTCATTGTGGTTTTAATCTGCATTTCTCTGATGATTAGCGATGTGGAGCATCTTTTCATGTGCCTGTTGGCCATCTGAATTTCTTCTTTGGAGAAGTGTCTATTCATGTCCTCTACCCATTTCTTAATTGGATTATTTGCTTTTTGTTTGTTGAGGTGCGTGAGTTCTTTATGTATTTTGGATGCCAACCCCTTATCGGATATGTCATTTATGAATATATTCTCCCATACTGTAGGATGTCTTTTTGTTCTACTGATGGTGTCCTTTGCTGTACAGAAGCTTTTCAGCTTGATATAGTCCCACTTGTTCATTTTTGCTTTTGTTTCCCTTGCCCGGGGAGATATGTTCATGAAGAAATTGCTCATGTTTATGTCCAAGAGATTTTTGCCCATGTTTTTTTCTAAGAGTTTTATAGTTTCATGACTTACATTCAGGTCTTTGATCCACCTTGAGTTTACCTTTCTGTATGGGGTTAGACAGTAGTCCAGTTTCATTCTCTTACATGTAACTGTCCAGTTTTCCCAACACCAGCTGCTGAAGAGGCTGTCATCTCCCCATTGTATATCCAAGGCTCCTTTATCAAATATTAATTGACTGTATATGTTTGGGTTAATGTTTGGATTTTCTATTCTGTTCCACTGGTCTGTGGGTCTGTTTTGTGCCAATACCAAATTGTCTTGATTACTGTGGCTTTGTAGTAGAGCTTGAAGTCAGGGAGTGTAATTCCCCCTGTTTTATTCCTCCTTCTCAGGATTGCTTTGGCTATTCGGGGTCTTTTGTGGTTCCATATGAATTTTAGAATTATTTGTTCCAGTTCATTGAAGAAAGCTGTTGGTAGTTTGAAAGGGATTGCATTGAATCTGTAGATTGCTTTAGGTAGTACAGCCATTTTGACAATATTTATTCTTCCTAGCCAAGAAGAGCATGGGATGCATTTCCATTTGTTAGTGTCCTCTTTAATTTCTCTTAGGAGTGTCTTGTAGTTTTCAGAGTACAGGTCTTTCACTTCCTTCATGAGGTTTATTCCTAAGTATTTTATTCTTTTGATGCAATTGTAAATGGAATTGTTTTTCTGATTTCTCTTTCTGTTAGTTCATCATTAGTGTATAGGAAAGCAACAGATATCTGTGTGTTGATTTTGTATCCTGCAACGTTGCTGAATTCAGATATTAGTTCTAGTAGTTTTGGAATGGAATCTTTAGGGTTTTTTATGTACAGTATCATGTCATCTGCAAATAGTGACAATTGGACTTCTTCTTTACCAATCTGGATGCCTTGTATATCTTTGTTTTGCCTGATTGCTGTGGCTAGTACCTCCAGAACTATGCTGAATAACAGTGGAGAGAGTGGGCATCCCTGTCTTGTTCCCGATCTTAGATGATAAGCTTTCAGCGTCTCGCCATTAAGTATGATGTTAGCTGTGGGTTTGTCATATATAGCCTTTATGATGTTGAAGTACTTGCCATCTCTACCCCTTTTATTGAGAGTTTTAATCAGGAATGGATGCTGAATTTTGTCAAATGCTTTTTCAGCATCGATGGAGATGATCATGTGGTTTTTGTTCTTCTTTTTGTTGATGTGGTGGATGATGTTGATGAATTTTCGAATGTTGTACCATACTTGCATCCCTGGGATGAATCCCACTTGATCATGGTGTATGATCCTCTTGATGTATTTTTGAATTCAGTTTGCTAATATTTTGTTGAGTATTTTTGCATCTACGTTCATCAGGGATATTGGTCTGTAATTTTCTTTTTTGGTGATGTCTTTGCCTGGTTTTGGTATTAGAGTGATGTTGGCTTCATAGAATGAGTTTGGAAGTATTCCCTCCTCTTCTATTTTTTGGAAAACTTTAAGGAGAATGGGTGTTATTTCTTCTCTCTATGTCTGGTAGAATTCAGAGGTGAATCCATCAGGCCCGGGGGTTTTGTTCTTGTGTAGTTTTTTGATTACCAATTCGATTTCATCACTGGTGATTGGTCTGTTTGGTTTTTCTGTTTCTTGTTTGGTCAGTCTTGGAGGGTTGTATTTTTCTAAGAACTCGTCTATTTCCTCTATGTTTTCCAACTTGTTAGCATATAGATTCTCATAATATTCTCTTATGATTCTTTGTATTTCTGTGGGGTCCGTCATGATTTTTCCTTTCTCATTTCTGATTGTGTCTATGTGTGCACATTCTCTTTTTCTCTTAATGAGTCTGGCTAGAGGTTTATCTATTTTGTTTATTTTTTCAAAGAACCAGCTCTTGGTTTCATTGACTTTTTCTATTGTTTTATTCTTCTCAATTTTATTTATTTCTTCTCTAGTCTTTATTATATCCCTCCTTCTGGTGACTTTGGGCCTCATTTGTTCTTCTTTTTCCAATTTCAGTAATTGTGTCTTTAGACTGTTCATTTGGGAATGTTCTTCCTTCTTTAAATAGGCCTGGTTTGCAATATACTTTCCTCTTAGAACTGCCTTTGCTGCATCCCACAGAAGTTGTGGCTTTGTGTTGTTGTTGTCATTAGTCTCCATATATTCTTTGATTTCTGTTTTGATTTGGTCGTTAACCCATTGATTAATTAGGAGAGTGTTGTTAAGTCACCATGTATTTGTGAGCCTTTTTGATTTCTTTCTAAAATTTATTTCTAGTTTTATACTTTGGTGATCCGAGAAGTTGTTTGGTAGGATTTCAATATTTTTGAAATTACTGAGGTTCTTTTTGTGGCCTAGTATGTGGTCTATTCTGGAAAATGTTCCATGTGCACTTGAGAAGAATGTGTATCCTGTTGTTTTTGTGTGTAGTGTTCTGTAGATGTCTGTTAGGTCCATCTGTGCTAGTGTGTTGTTCAGTGCCTCTGTGTCTTTACTTATTTTCTGTCTGGTTCATATGTCTTCTGGAGTGAGTGGTATGTTGAAGTCTCCTAGGATGAATGCATTGCTGTCTATTTCCTCCTTTAATTCTGTTAGTATTTGTCTCACATATGCTGGCGCTCCTGTGTTGGGTGCATATATATTTATAATGGTTATATCTTCTTTTTGGACTGACCTCTTTATCATTATGTAATGTCCTTCTTTATCTTTTGCTACTTTCTTCGTTTTGAAGTCTATTTTGTCTGATACAAGTACTGCAACACCTGCTTTTTTCTCTTTGTTGTTTGCATGAAATATCTTTTTCCATCCCTTCACTTTTAGTCAGTGTATATCTTTGGATTTGAGGTGAGTTTCTTGTAGGCAGCATATAGATGGGTCTTGCTTTTTTATCCATTCTATTACTCTGTGTCTTTTGATTGGTGCATTCAGGCCATTTACATATAGGGTGATTATTAATAGATATGTAATTATTGCCATTGCTGGCTTTAGATTCGTGGTTACCAAGGGTTCAAGGGTTGCTTCGTTACTATCTAACAATGTAACTTAACTTTCTTGTTAAGTTATTGTAAACACAGTCTGATGTTTCTTTATTTCTCTCCCTTCTTATTCCTCCTCCTCCATTCTTTCTATACTAGGTGTTTTATTCTTTGCCTTTAGTTAGTATTTGGATGGTCTGCTTTCTTTGCTATAATTTTATTTTCTCTGATGACATCTTTTTAGCCTTAGGAGTGCTTCCATCTAGAGCAGTCCATTTAAGGTATCCTGTAGTGGTGGCTTATGAGAAGCAAACTCTCTTAACTTTCGTTTGTCTGGAAATTGTTTAATGCCTCCATCATATTTAAATGATAATCGTGCTGGATACAATATTCTTGGTTCGAGGCCCTTCTGTTTCATAACGTTAAATATATCATGCCATTCTCTTCTGGCCTGTAAGGTTTCTGTTGAGAAGTCTGATGATAGTCTGATGGGTTTTCCTTTGTAGGTGATCTTTTTTCTCTCTCTAGCTGCCTTTAATACCCTGTCTTTATCTTTGATCTTTGCCATCTTAATTATTATGTGTCCTGGTGTTGTCTTCCTTGGGTCCCTTGTGTTGGGAGATCTATGAGCTTCGGTGGACTGCGAGACTACTTCCTTCCCCAGCGAGGGAAAGTTTTCAGCAATTATTTCTTCAAAGACACTTTCTATCCCTTTTTCTCTCTCTTCTTCCTCTGGTAGTCCTATAATGCGAATATTGTTCCGTTTGGATTGGTCACACAGTTCTCTTAATATTCTTTCATTCCTAGAAATCCTTTTATCTCTCTCTGCCTCAGCTGCTCTGTACTCCTGTTCTCTGTTTTCTATTCCATTAACAGTCTCTTGCATCTCATCCGTTCTGCTGTTAAGCCGTCGATCGCTTGTCTGATTTCTGCATTGTCTTTCCTCAGTTCCCTCACTTCCTCCCTCAGCTCTTGCACATTTCTCTGTAGGTCCATCAGCATGGTTATGACTTTTATTCTGAATTCTTTTTCAGGAAGACTGTGCATTCCCATCGCTTCAGACTCCCTCTCTGGGGTTGTCTGGTTGATTTTGGTCTGAACCATATTCCTCTGTCTTTTCATGGCTATAGAATTGGTCACTGATAGTTGCCACGTATGTCAGCTGGGCTCTTTAAGACTTTAAAAAGGGACGAAAAAAAAGAGAAAAAAAAGAAAGAAAGAAAGAAAAAAAAAGAAAAAAGAAAGAAAAGAAAAGAAAAAAAAAAACGCCCACCGGACGTAGATTCTGTGGGAATTCTGTAGGTGGCGCTATTGCCCTACTATTCCACAGCTGTGACTGTGCCACTCCGCAGGGCCCTTTATCGCTCTGGCAGGGGTGGGAATGAATAGTAGCCTGTTGATCTCAGTGAGAAGTGTAAGTATGGCTATGCCTCCTCAGTTGCCAGCTAAGGCGTGTGAAACTCCCCAGGACTCCCAGCCTGCTGGGCTGAGTGTGCTGGGGCGATCCGGCTTCTCCACTGTGCTCCTGTCTCTTTAAGACTGCTGAAGAAAGTGCGCACTTTTTTTTTTTCCTTCCCGGGAGCCGGCTGCAAGCACCCTGGCGCATTCCCCTCTCAGATCCTGCCCCTGTGTCTCTCCAATCTCCGCTGCACTGCGCAATGTGGGTCAGCGCTCCCCACGCAGATCACCTGGGCTGGCTACTTTGCGGGGTGTACTTCCACTCCCTCCCCGCTCTGAATCCTCTCCTCCCGCCGGTGCGCTGGGGTGGGGGAGTGCTTGGGTCCTGCCGGGTCGCGGCTCTGTATCTTACCCGCCTCTTGGGAGTACCGAGTCCTCTCGGGTGTAGCTGCACGCTGTGCGCTTTCCTGTGTATTCTCGTCTCTCTTTTAGGAATAGATGTATTTGCTGTGTTTTCGTAGATAAATATAGTGTTGGGAGGAGATTTCTGCTGCCCTGCTCACACCGCCATGTTCCCAGAAGTCACCTCTCTCTGACTTTTAGACCTTTTTCAAGATTGAATTCTCTAATCCTTTCACATAGCAAACTCATGATTTACTTGCAGGACAAGTTAGGCCTGGTCTTCTCCAAATAATTTTGCCACCACAAAGATTGGATTATGCAACTTTTCCTCTGTGTGTTTTACTGAAAACTTAAATTTAACTACATCATACTATATTGCAACCATCTGTTTACTTCCCTGAATATCTCATTAAATGAGGTTCCTAAAAGTAAGTATTGTGTTTAATTCATTTACAGATTCCTAATATGTTAATTAATGCCTGGCTGGAAGATACTTTGTAAATAATACATACTTTATAAGTAAACAAATGAAGGATTTAATGAAAAAGTAATGATTGAATAATGTGTCCTCTAATGAGGTAATATTGTATGAGCACACATTCATAGGCAGGCTCAAATTTCAGGCCAAACACTGGCTCAGAGAAGGTAAATCAGGGCCCTTTAGCCAGCTCCATAGCTGCTGAATTCACATGATATTAATCTTATGCTCAAGTTCTGTCAGTGTATTTAGGCCTCATTTGCCTGTGTTCATGCTCCCTTCTTCATGTTGGGGAAGTGCTCCATTATTTTATTTCTAGATATCCTTCATTCATGCTATTCTCTCTGAAAAAGACTGTTCTCCACCATGTACTGTAATCTCTGCTGGCTGCTTAGACTTTCCCAAGCTCTACAGTGTCTTTTAGATTTCTGGTTTTAAAATGTCTCTGGGATTCCCATCACTGGTATCTCATCTGGCAGGGAACACCTTTTCTCAGGTTCAAACCTTCTTATTTCCTCAACCCTAATCCCCTTCCTGCTTCAACTGCCATGATCCCATATAGAAACACTATGTGCTGCGTGTGACTCTCATTTCCATGAGTCTGTCTCTGGTTCCTATACCATCCCTGGAAGTCTCTGTCCAGTTTCTGCTCCTATATCTCCACCAGACAACACCAAACAGCAGCAAACATCCTACCTTTGTATTCCCCCATGACACTCAGAACTCAAAACATGACCTATTCCAAATAATGTCTCAGTATATATATACCACATGAAGAGTATATATATATTTTTTTCATCAAACTATTTAATTTGAAGTAATCAAAAATACCTCATCATATGGAAATAGAATGATATTTTCAATACACATAGGTCTTAAAATCAGCTTTGTTATGTAATAGCTGTGGGACATGGGATGGTCACTTTATCTCTCTGAGCTTCACCTGTGAAATTGTCATAATAACAAATGCCTCCAAAGGGTAACATTAAGATTGAACTGGAGTATATGTCATTATTGCCACATCAAAGATACTGTGAGATGGGTACTCCCATCAGCATTATTATCATCAAGATTAGATAAGTTGCAGTGATGATTTAGTTAGTACATAATAGTAATACATAACTTTATACATTAATAAGTAGGGTATTAAAGATATGTTAATACATATGTATGCATGTATGTGTATGTAGTAAATACTCCCTCTATATTTTTATAATATTCCTCCCAACAACTTTGAGTTAGAATCCATAGTTATTCCTATTTTATAGAACTTTTAATTCTATAAGAATAAATTCACTTTTCCAAGTTCACACTGATAGACTAGAACTCAGGACTAACATCGATGCCTATGTTAATGCTGCCTAATTGTCAAATGCAAAGAGATTAAAAACAAAGGATAAGAAAAAAAAAGAAATACAAAGTTTAAGAGGTGAGGAAGAAAGGGAAGAAAAAAATGGGAGATTCACCTCATGTAAAGAAACTTCAATCTATTAAAAGGCATTACAAAAGTAATTTTCATGTTATTATTTCATCATCTATATGCAAATATGCATAATTTCTGACTCAAAACTAGGTATCATATTATATCATCTCATTTCTAAAAGGCCTTTATTGCAATTAATAAACTGTATCTTGTGGTAAAATTGCATCTTAGTATGAAATTTCAGAAATTTATCAGTCAATAAAAAAAACACACTGAACTTTTAAAATCTTTCCTGATCTCATCCACATACAATTTAGAATTTAAGTACTGTAAAATGCATCCAGGGAAATAAGTCAATGAACATAATAAGGCAATGTTTGATTTAGTTTATTTAAAAGTTAATACCAAAAAAATTTAAAGTCTTAAAATTTGGTAATATGATTTGCATTCAAACATGCAAATATAATTTGCTCATGAACAAAAAAATTTCAAAAATGTTTTAATGCAAAATAACAATGAATTTGTGTTGCTTATGGTGCATCGGAATTTACAATTCAAAATTATTTTCAAAGAAAAACCCTTAAAAATAATACCTATGGAGAATCATTTAGGTCATGAGTGATTAAGTAAGTATAACTCCAAACAGCAAATATAAATAATGTTTGCTACAAGTTCATTTCCACTTATTTATTTTCTTAACACAAAATATGAAAGTTATTTTTAACTTAATGTGAAGATTTAATCTTTGTTAAGTCATGTTAGCTGTCAGAGCTTCGAGTTATTCAATTATATAGAGAAAATCCTTAGTTAATAAAAGTTTAATACAATATAAGCTTCCCAAGACTATTAAATCTCTTACCCATAATGTATCAAAAGCACATGTCACTGTTAGATATTCAAAGTAATCTGTAGGCATTCTACAATAATAATGAATGTAAATCTCTGTAGGCATTAAAGGTAATACAAACTTCAGGAAGAACACATTATAAGCTAGGATGTCCAAAGTTTATCTTCACAGAGCAGCTTCACTGCAATAAAATAATACCAAAAAATAAATTAAATGTACATAATGTCTAAGCACTTTCTTGTAACAATGGGTGGTAGTGAGGTTAGCCAGATAAAAAAGAAGTATGTTAAATGTGTACACTTGGTCAACTTACATATTTGCTAATTAAATTGTCTCTACTGTAATTTTAGGTGTGTTTGAAGATAAATAGGGTTGTTTAGATTTGAATATGCATTGACCATGATACAACAGAAATTTGATAAATTATGCTGAATAATAAATTGTCATATTATAACAAATATAATTTGATAAATTATACTATAAGTAAACATGAAGTGCAATCTAGACTAGGTCATAATCTTATCATTGATAAACACTTCTGAAAAAAATATCCATTCATCTTACAAGACATTTATATTCTTCAAGAGTAGAGAGTGTTGATAGAGTAAACTAAATATTGAGCTTCCTAAAATGTATATTTTGATCCTAGAAAAGAGTTATAGGAACTTCAAAATATAACCTATGGAGTAATCATAAAATGAATATATAAACACTGACAATTACTCAAATAAAAAATTTATAAGAGTTGTTAATATATTACTGGAAAACAGTTGAAATTGTTGTTAACTGAATTATTTAATTTAAAATTCTGGATCTTTCAGTATGTAAAAAGTTACTGGTAAAAGCCATTGACAAAAATGAAGGGGATTTGACATGCTTTCGCTAAAATAAGAACAGACTGAGGAAAATGTCAGTATTGTTACTGCAGCCTATTAACAGGGCTAAAGAGATAGTAGTTCATTGATAACTGCGAATGTAAATTCCCTCCTTTTCAGTCTTGTTAAGAAGAAAGGACTTAGAAGTAGAGAGTGAATAGGAAGAAAGGAAGGAAAGAAGGGAGAGGGAGGGAGGAAGGAAGGAAGGAATAGATGGGGAGGATGAAGAGGATGGGAAGAAAGGAAAAGAAAGAAAACTTTAATGTTACAATGTAGTATTGTTTAAAAACAAATGCCTTGAAGAAAATGTAAACTCTAATTTGAATACAGATGAACATTAAACTATGTGACTTAACAAACAAAAACTTTCCTCAGTTGAAAATAGCTCATAGATATGACAATTTTAAAAGATTATGTCAATAAACATATAGTACACTATCTCAAGAAGTAGAAGCTATGTAAAAATGACTAATGATACAATCTGTGTTTTCAGCAGTGAAAAATAGATACAAATCTTTATCCTTGAGGACCTTACACTGTATTATTAGTTTCTTAGACCTGCTGGAACAAAGTGCTACAGTTTACATGGCTTAAACAAATCGGGTGGCTTAAAACAACAGAAACACATTCGTTCACAGTTCTGTAGGACAGAAATCTGAAGTCAAGGCATTGGCAAGGTGGATTCCTTGGAGTCTCAGAGGACTACAGGGTCGCATGCCTTTCTAGCTTCCAGTGGTTGTAGGAAATCCGTAGCACTCCTTGACTTTTGGCAGTGTAATGCCCATCTGTCTCCATCACAAGCATTCTACCTGTGTCTTTCCTCCTCCTCTTAGGAGGATATTGCATTAATGATCCCCTCTATTCCAGTATAACCTGATTGTGACTTAACTAACTACATATGGAATGACTCTATTTCTAAATATGTTCACATTTTTAGGTTCTGGAAAAGACATGAATTTTGGGGAGTACTACACAATCCAGCAAAAGTCTGTAGTGGATGGAAAGAATACACAAAAATATGCATGAAATACATAGTGTGTTAGAGAATGCTAATTGCTGTGAATAAAGAAAGAACAGAAGGGAAAGAGTTGTCATCTTAAATATTGAGTGGTCAGACAAGTCACACTTAAGGAAAGCCATACAGGGTGTGGAAAAGGGGGTTGTTATACAACTACACAACATATCGGTTAATAAATGTGCAAATACTTCTGAAACCTTACCGTATAGGGTTAATTCGAACTGGAACCCACAGGTCGAGAACACCAAAATAATAATAAAAAAATCTGTCAAGCTTTTTATTCCAAGCCAACAGGAATTCAGGGGGCTGTGAGAAGAAGCAACTGTACCTAGAATCAGCCTAAGCCCAACTGGGAGACATGCAGAGAAACAGTTCCAGATGGTCTCGATTCACCTTTCCCCCTCACCATGCTAAAGCCTCCACCTCTGGGCAGGGTTAGATGCCATTTTTTAAAAATATACAATATATGAAGTAGCATGTTCACTTTCTACAATATTCCACACAAGGAGATGAAACAGGGGAGTCTTGCTCCAACTCTGTTGATTTCCTCAACCTTTCCAACTTTTTGAATATATATATATGAGATCTACAAAATCTGCATAAATTTACTGAACAAAGTCTGCACTCCCCCTGAACTGGAGGGGACAGATTTGAGGTTTGCATCTTGTCTCCTTGGTGGTGGGTCTTGCAATAAAACTTTTTCTTTTGCAGAAGCCAGTGTCCCATGTTTGGCTTACAGCATAGAGGGCAGTAGACCCTTGTCTGGTAGCACTTCTTAGAAATCAAACTATGACTTCCATGTTAACAATAGCAAAATCCTAACTATCCTAGACTCTTTAAACTTCTTACCTTTGCAACTTAATCAGCTAAATCTTTGACAGGGAAAGCAATGCTGAGTGTCAGGCATACTTCTCTGCATTGTTACCTCCAATATCTTGGTCACTCAGGGTCTTGGATGCTTTGACAATCCTCAACTGCAACTCTTACCTCTCTTTGGATGGCCTAAACTATTCTGGCTTTTATCTCCCAAAAGCTTTTATCTGCCCAGATTCTCATCTGTCTTTTTCTCCATAGAAGAAACAGCAAATGTCCAAGAGGAAGAGGGGACTGCAAAAAATTGCCCTTGGCTCAGTGAGCTTCTGTTCTTATTGGCGTCTGGATGCCTTGGAAGCCATATGCTGCATTCAGAAGGTTGTTTTCTCTCTTTCAATCTGCTTCAGTGGTGGAAACATCAGTCTTCTCTGCCTTTTTCTATTAATTGAAAGCTGAACTGCTATTGAACTTTGAAAAGAATCCATTATGATGTGATTCTGTTTTGTTTTCTTTAATCTTTCTTCCCCTAACCCAAACTGGTTTTGTGATATTCTCCTCAGCTTTTTATTCCGTAGCTGGATCTTCTATCAGTTCGTTGAACACATTAGGCTATTTTCATATTGGGACATTTACTCCTGTGTGGCTGCCCATTTGTAAATATCTCCCTACCTGGCTTTTCCTATAACTTTGTTTTTTATCCTTTAGATATCAGCTGAAATATAAAATGTCATTGGGAGACTTATCCTGGCACAAGTTTTAATTTAAGTAAGGTAGATTGTCACACACCAGTTATCTTTCTCAGATACTTGGTTAACTTCATTAATAACATTTATTTATTTTGTACTTACTGAAAAGAAGTTGTTCAGTTACATTTAGACAGTTTTTTTTCACCTGTAACTTTGTATATGTATTTAAAAAGTGTTTAAACTTTATGATGCATCTTTTTAAAATTATTTCCTACTTACTGTCATCTGTAACACCTTTTCCCACACAATATAATCTTTTGTGACATCAGAGGATTATTGCCACAATCCTGTTTAGCACAATTCAATAACTGTTGATGATATAGCATCTCTTAAAATATTGCTCCATCTATTTTTCTTAAAATATTGCTCCATCCATTTTTTCCAGAGTGCTTTTCCAAGGCACTGACCCTTATCCTGTGAATTTGGGTGCTGCTATTTCCTTATTTCTAAAATCACCTTTTCATCTTTCTGTCAATAGATTCACAGATATCTAAAATTTAAACCCCTTCTGCTTAAAGCACAGGGAGTCTCTGACAAACTGATTCTCATGTTTTAATGATGGACCTGAGCAATATGTGAGCTGCTTCTCATTACTTTCAAATGTCTGTCATTTCTTCTGTGGAATTTGGCCAATTCTCCTGTCTTGCGTGTCTTTGCTCGGTTCCTAATACTTATATTTTTGCACATATCTCAGTAACAAAATATAACAAAATTTTATCTGTTTGCAGGCATCTTCCATGGTTTCCAGTAACTACTTGATTGTTTCTTTTGAAATAAATGATTCAATTGTAATTATTATTCTAACAATGACTATTTGCTTCACTAATAGCATGTTATTGCCTATTACTCTGCTTTAGTGCCTTTCTTCATTAAAATGACTTAATATTTCAATCTAAGTTATGTCATCTTTTAAAAGACATTTGAAGAGCAATTAAATATAAGAGATATATAACAAGGCACATAATTCAACTGAAATATCAAAAATGTGAAAAGCTTTGACTAAGTTCTTGCATCATACACACACATAGATGATACAATTATGCTTGAAATATGACAACAAAAAGCAGTTGTGCGACATCATGGGTTTCAGATGTATCCCACCGACAGAGATGTGAAAATGTGAAAAACCAAAAGTGGGGCCTTAGAAAACTGAAGAGGCGGCCTCTTTCTCTTTGGGATGTTGAAAGGGGCATCGGACCGTTGCTCACACTGAGCAGAGCGGCTACAGTTCTGCTTATGAGCGTATCTAATTCCGAGCACTATCAGAAGACCATGCTTTCCTCCTGTAAAAGGAGTTTGTCGAGGAAAATAAAACAAGGGTAGCTTTTAATGGCCTTGTGGCCAGATTAGAGCATATGACTGGTTTCCCCATCTGTTTTTCACCTTGTGATACTGTTGAGTGCTTTGGTGATACTTTGTGGATGGGTACCGAGCTGGAGAGGCAGATCATTATACAACTCTTCCGGCCTCAAGACATTTAAAGCCATTGGTGAACTAGATAAACTAAATAGACCACTCAATCCTGACCTAGTTCAATTCCAAATGATTCAAAGTATTCAGCCTCCTACTCTATTTTCTAATAGAAGTAGCTTTCCCTCTCTGTGGAAAGAAATAGCATAACTTGGGAGCCAAAGTTCTTTTGTATGGAAAGGCCAACATACAAAGAAGATAAATGAGATTCAGAGTCAAGAGAAACAAATAGGACAACATAAATAGGCCCAAAAGATAGTCAACATGTTGGAATCAGATTTTTTTAATTAAATGATTACTTCATAGACTGAGTGAAAAGATAAATTTCAAAAAAGAAAATACAGTCTCTAAAACAGAACCATTCTATAGCTGAAAATTAAATATTTGCAGCCAAGGAGTCATTTTTGGGACTCAACAGAATTCAGCAGAACATAGAACATAAGACCAGTGAAATCAAAGACAGGTGCATAAGAATGATCTGAACTAAAGCATAGAGAGGAACAAAGGAATGAGAGAAACAGAACTGATAATAGTTTATGGGACACTATTAAGAAGTTTATGATGATTTGTATGCCAACAAATTAGATATACTAAGTAAAATGGAAAAATTCTAAGAAACACACAAATTACCCAAATTGACTCAACGAAAATTAGAGAATTTTAACAGACCTAAAACAAGTAACAAGATTTAATCACCAACCAAAAAATTCCAACAGAGAAATGTCCAGAACCATAAGACGAGGACAGACACAAGGATACATGGTGCACAGTACCAAACTGAACCTAAGGTCATAGACTTTTGAGGTTATCGGGTAGCAATTCCCTCTTGTGGTCATGGTCATGAATCATTCATACTTAAGTATCTTTATGCAAATAGAATTAAATAACTGCTATGATTATGCCATTATTTTTTGAGTATAAATTAGAGTTTATTAAATAATCTAATAGAAGTGTAAATTACATTTGCTTCAAATGTTTAATGGGGAAAGAATGAATAAAAAATATAAGTTAAGGATAGGAGAAGAGAAAAAGCAAGTGAGCTTTATAAAGAACCAAACAGAATTCTAGAAATGTGAATAGACATAAATGAAAAGAGAATAACTAAATTGGAATACAGAAATAAATGCAGAGTGAAAAATGAAGACTGAAAATATTAAAAATAAGAAATGCAGATGATAGCTAATTGTATTTCACAAAATAAGGAAATAGGATGGGAAGACTCAATTTTCACAAAGATAATGTCCACCTAGTTGGCAGCCTCAGTGCTTCGCACATGTCCATTATACAGCATATATCAATAAATATATATTTCATAATAAGAGTTTTTAACAAGTGTTGGAACTCAATACAAGCCCATCTTATCACTCATAGTTCCCAGAAAAGAACTTGAGTGTCAGTATGGGACATTTATTCTCAAATTCATGCATATATAAACTACATTTTTGTGAAATTGTATAATTCTAAAACATTTTACATAAAACCTGAATATTGTGGTATTGCTACATAGAATATATTAAAAATAACTTTTAACTACCTAATAGTGACTGTACTCTACGCAAAACAGTGGGCTAAGAGAATTATCTCATACAACAATCTTATCAGTTAGGTTCTCTTATTGTCTTCATTTTATCCATGAGAAAGTTGAGAGTTAGAGAAATGTAGTAAATTACCCCAGTTGGAATCATTTAAGTGACTGGAACACAGATGTTTCTTATGTCAAATTCCCTTGGTGTTTAGCATTGCACATACTCTATCCCTACTTTTGGAGAACTTTAAGTACTCAGGAAAGAAATTTCTTTGCACCCAACAGGTGTATTTTTCCATTTTCATTTCTCACTGTTTATGACAGAATTCTCAGTTTGGGGCAATTCTTTTTTCTTATTGAATATACAGCCAATGAATGTGTTTATACTGCTGCTGCCCCAAAAGAAATGGCATGTATTTTGAGCAACCAAAATTATAGTGGAATTCCTAACTCTTGAAGTTTTTTCTTATATTTTACCATTACATATTTATTTTGAGATGTAATAGCATCTCATTTTCAAATCTGAGTTGTTGGAAGAGAAATCAAAATAATGAGAAGTCTGTGAAACAAGATATATGAGCAAGACTTGAAAGTCCTGATGATGTAAATTTGTGAAAAGAGAAGACTTATGCATAGTCATGCTGTGTCTTCAAATAATTAAAGTGCTCCCAAAATACAAGGAGTTTAGATTTCTCTTGTGGTATTCCAAAGAGCAGAACTGGCATCAGTTAAGGGAGAATGCCTTGTTTCAGTTAAATGAAGATATTTTAAATAGTGGACCTCTCTATTGATGCAATGTTCAGCCCTTGGCAATGATGTATATGCCTTATCTTCTTCCTTCAGGAAGCTTATATGCAGTCTTGAATGATGATTTTCTCATAATCCAGTGGGGGAAATGCATGTGGGACATTATTATACAAGATGATTTTAAGGGCCGCCAAATTTGAGATCTGGGTTCATTACAATGAATGTTTCAAAGTACACAAGACTAAGTAGGGGAGGTAGTAGCAAAAGTAATTCACTGAAAAAGAAATAGATATCCAATATATCTTTAATATCTATCTCCATCCCACTTTCTTTTGGTAGATATACATAGATGAAGGCTGTGTAGATGATAGATATATGATTGTAGACAGATAGATAAATTATAGATAGCCTATATCTATCTTATATTTTATATCTATATATAGAGAGAGGAATTGGCTTATGTGATTAGCGTAGCTGAGAAGTCCCACAGTCTGCAGTCTGCATGCTGGAGAACGAGGAAAACCAATGGTATAATTCAGTCCATGTCCAAAAGACCTGATAATAGTGAGCCCAGATGTCTGAGGGCAGGACAAGAGGAATGGCCCTTCTTGGACAGAACAAATTTTCCCCTCTATGTTTTTTTTCTATATAGGCCTCAGGGGATTGGATAAGTTTTCCCTCTTTTGTAGATATTTGTATTATTGCTGCAGTTTTACATTTGTGATAGAGACCAATGCTTAGAAGAATTTGTTAAATAGGATAGTAAAGGCCATTTTAAAAGGATTCTGTTTAAGAGCAGATATCAAAGATGAGAAAATTTTATTCGAATATCATAAAGGTTAAGAAAGAATTTTAGGTAGAGAGAATAAAATGTAAGAAATCTTAAATGGCACAGACCAAGATATGTTAGAACAACTAATTCAGATCATGCCCAGTTGGAGGCTGAGGAGCTAGATGCAATTTTGTGAGCCAAGTTCATAGAAATGGTGTCAGATTATCTATTTTGAGTTAAGCCTTGCATGGCAAGTTTGGGAAATGGAGAAATCAAGGAGGATTCCTGGATTTACGTCTTGAGTGAATAAGTAAATTAGGATGTGCTTATTCAAATGGAGAAAGAAATGGGTGGGAGGCAAATAAATCCTGTACACTAATATTTGCATTTTCGTCATCTGTCTGAGATTTGGCATATATGCAAGTGGAAGTGTTAAGAAGGCAGCAGGAATTTGACTTCAGGATTCAGAGATGATTTAATTAGAGGAATTTAATTACCACCATGTTCAAAAGGCTTTGACTTCCTGGATAATGTGATTCTTTAAAAGAGAGATAGCATTTTAACACCATGGAATACTGAGCCGTAGTATTTTAAGAAGCAGGTTTCCTAAACCATTAAAAACAAACTAAATTTAAATGAAGATAGAGTCAAATACTAATTTAAGTTGTGATTTTTTTTCTAAAGTTGTCATATTAGTTCCCTATTTACTAAATAGGGATCTAATTGTAAAAAATTGAATAAAAATAAATTTAAAATAGTTTTTGGAAATCATGAAGCCTTATACAAATAAGAATTATTTAGTAAACAGGGAAAATAAAGCAGCATAAGAGCATGAGAATGATTTACAATAACTTACATTAGGTCTCTCTCCAATAGATTGGGGAACATTCTATGCCCCTATCACCATTCTTTGGAACTAACAAATTATTCCTTCAGAGAACTTTAGCCAACAGATTGAACCCTAGCCCTCTATCAACAGCAATAACTACACTGTTACTGATACTTATATTATCATCATTTTATTCTCTGAACCCCAGCTTTCTGCCATTATTAACTCTTCTCCAAACACTCCTTGCCCCTACTTGCACATCCTGTCAACTGGCTTTCCGCTCTCCATGGCTTTGCTTTTCTTTATTCCCCTTATCCACACTAGGATCCAAACCCCATCATCATACCAGGACATATACAAAGCTCACTTGCCCTTACTACTGTCCATACACTCACCTGGTAAACACCCAGCCATGTTTATGCCTAAATTTCCACCTACAAGTAGCTAAAAATGGCTGGGGAAAGTTAATTGTATAGACTTGCCTTTTTTTTCCCTTCAAATTATGATCATATTCACTCTCTTATTCTCTCTTACTCAGCTATCTAAAATATCTCTAACTGCTTACACTATGAAAAAACCCACCCTTCTACACTCTTAGGAAGTTATCTTGCTTCTTATTTCACTGAGGAAATAGAAATGCAGTAGTACTTGTCATCATCAACACCCTTTTTCTAAATCTATGGGCTACTTGTCATTTTATCCACCTGTGTCCACATATCCTGACATATGTGTATATATATATATATATATATATATACACCCTATAGATAAAGTGACCTGCCAGTATTTCTGGTCAGTCACCCTGTTAAGATAAATTGATTTTATTCAGTTCCAAACAATAAGGATAGTGATCATGTAGTTATTTCTTTCTTTCATGTATTATAATACTATTTGTTCAACAACCCCCATTAGCACACAAAACCATCAGATTATATCCCATTTTAAAAAGAAACAAAGAATTTACTTAACCTATGTCATAATCTACTTTCTGCCCAATGTCTCTATATTTCTTTATAGGAAATAAAGTCTATAATCACTGTCTATACTTAATCACACACAATCACTTCTTAACCTACTTCAATTAGGTGTTCATTCCTTCTATTATGCTGACCTTAATTTTTAATTTGCAAGCATTAACTCTTAGTCATTAAACAACTTAATCTCTCACCATTCCTTAATGGAGTGGATCACTTCCCTCTTCATGAAATACTTACAGCCCTAAGCTTACAGAAGACACGTCCCTGATTATACCACTATCACTGTAGTCATTCTTTTCTAGTCTCTTTTGCTGGACTCTTCTTCCATTCCTAAAGTATAAATTTTGCCATAGCCTAAGGCTCGGCCCTTAGATCTTCTGTCCTTTCTATTTACATTCACTTCCTAGGCAATATCATTCACTTCCAGGTCTTTAATTAATGTTTCTTAACTAATCACTCTCAAATATTAACCACTAGACCTGATCTCTTCCCTAGATGCAGAATAATATATTCACTTGAATATTTGACATCTCCATTCGGATATCTTCAAGTCTTACCACATTTAATACATCCAGAAAGAACGGTTGCATCTCAACCACCACCACCATTGCCCCCTCCACACAACTTTACTTTTTAATATTCTATTTATGACATTATTCACTGGATTGCTTGGTTTAAAAACCTTGGGGATTCTCATTATTTCTTTACTTGTCTCATGCATCCAGTTCATTTGTACTCCTTTCAACTCTGCCTCCATATCTATCTAAGGTCAAGCCACTCCTGGTGACCTCCATCATAATCAGGAGAACTCAAGTCAGCAAGCCCTAGTTATTCGCCACCTAAATTACTGCCATACTTTCTTGCTAGTTTTTCTGTTTTTACTTTGTCTCCTAAAGTCTATTCTGTTACAGTAACAGATAACTACAATTTCATTTCTTGAACTAAAATATTCATTGGCTTCCTGCTTCACTCAAAATAATATTTAAATTATCTGCAATGCCTAAAAATTTAAGGCAGGTAAATTTTCCGACTCTGTCTTCCTTAATTAGTTATAATCTTCCTTAATTAGTTATAATCAAAGTAATTTTATTAATGTTCTCAGCTTCTCTACTTTGTTTTTCCCTCAGAATCTATACAATTGTTCAACCCTCTTGCCCAGAAGGTACTCCCACCAGTTATTCACAGGGCTAACATTCCCATTTTAGTTCGGTTTCGGATCAAATATCACCTTTTCAGACAGATCTATCCTGAACAATCTATGTTAAAAAGGAGCTCATTACTGTTTATCCCCTTAACTGCTTCATTTACTGTCACTTTCAATGTTCTGAAATTTTATTTTCTATTTGAATTTGTTTATCATACTTAGCTCAATAAAATGTAAACTAACTCTGCAAAAGGAGGGCATTTTCTTGACCCTACCATATTGCCAGCACCTGTAAGAAAGGCTGACAAATATTTAGCATGCGTGAATATCTCTGGTCTTCTATACTGCAATTAATAACTTTTATTCTACCCAAACCACAAATAAAGGCAAGAAAATGATTTAGGCATTTATTATTTCCATAGAGTTAAAAATGATAATTCATATCCTATAGTAATAGGAAAATTTATAATTACTTAATCATTTTTTAGCTGAAAGAGAGGATTGGAACTTTATGTATTTAGTCAATTTGGGTGAGTTGGAGAATAGTAAACTCTTAAATAAAATTAATGATATTTTGTTAATAATAATAATAATAAGGTTCAGAAGCATTACCCCCCAAGTCAATGACTATTTATTCAATATCACTTGTGTTTAGACACTTTGCTAGGTGGTTGGAGCATAGCAAGGATTGCAATATACGATTTGCCCTATGGATCCTACATACTATGCAGTGAAGACAGGTAACAAACTCAGCAAAAATGAGCATATCTGGTATGTTAGAAAGTGATAAGAACTATGGAGAAAAATTAAGTAAGGCAGGGAAATGAAGTATTCTGAAAGAGCTGACAGAGCAACTCAAGTGTACATCTGGAGTAAATTCCTATGGATCCTTTACTTTGACAGCCAATGTGCTCAGTACCTTGGATGTGTTATTTCATTTTATGTACTCATCATAATAATCCTCTTAGTATTTATTACTTTTTATTTTAGTTTTCATATGAGGTGAAATGATGCTATTGAAATTAGATGACTGGTTCACAGTTTGTATATAGCAGATCAGGGTGCGATAGCAATTTTCCTTCATTCAAATCCTACATGAGATCATGCTTTCTTTTTATCTGTACAATATTTAGTGAGGAGATAAAAATAGATGGTTTATGTGGAAAGCTCTTCTTCCATGGAGCACTAGAAAATATTTAGACATAGATAAAATTGGCTTTTTAATTTTAACAAAGCACCTTTTTTCACTGAGTTTAGCTAAAATGTCACAGCAAAAATGCATATTGATACATGTGAATAATAATACATGTGATACATGATAATAATAAACATTTATTTTACACTAAGTAGGAACATTCCTAAATATTGTACATGCATTATCTGATATAATCTTCCTAATGCAGAGGAGGTAATAAATTTTGCTGGACATATTATGTTAAATTCCCTGAACTGCAATATATGTAAAACATGATGAGCAGTATCATGAGATTTGGTTGACAGGTTTCTGAAAAGTCACTGTGCTGATTGTTGGACAAGGATTCTGTTTTATAAAAGCCTAATTCTTAACTATTAAGCAGAAGGGATAACAGAATTAAATTAAAAAATGCAGCACAGTAGATTGGTTGATTTTCTGAAAGAACCATTCTCTGAATGCACCATTAGGAATACACACATCAGGTCTCTCTACTTAACTTCCAAGGAATCAAAAGGAGATTAGAAGAAATTGGAACTCAGAGAGCTTGCTGGCTCTGAGCCACCTAACCTAATGGGCTTCACTAGAATGGTAAATTTAAATGACTATGAATAGCAGAAGAAACTGAAATTAGCAAATTAACATGTGATAATGTCTCTCCTCCTTAAACAGACAGAATGACTTAGAAAAATCTTGAAAAATCATTTTCTGTATTTATACATTTGTGCTAGCTCTTGACAGCAGTAAAAACATTTCCCTGGAAGGTTAACTGGATGTTTTCCTTTTTGTATCAGTACGGTGACTAAAATACCTATTGTTTGACAATTGCTGTGGTAAGAGATAACACATAAGCAAGCCTGACAGAGCACACACTTCAAAGTAAACTGCACTAGACATCCGCTAATTTGATCTTATAAGCAACGCATCTTGTGAGCCTCCGCGTTTAATGTTCAATTCTTAAAACCTTTGCTCCGTGTATTTTCAATGTTGTTTATTTTTTTCAAGCAAATTAGACAAGATCTTAAAAAATTAGTGTCATCCAATTTCATACTTAGGACACCATAGCATATACTGCTGACAAGATTCACCCAGTAATTGTGTGTGGTGGGATTTATAAATGTTTCACTGTGGGCTTTGCTTCATTCTTTTTTTTGATAAGGGTCCTGCTAGTGACAGAAAAGAGGTGTTTATTACCAGAGATAGACAAGTCCGTCACTGGAGCTTGAGGGTGGTGGTTATGGTTTTCACTGGGCTTCATAGGTACTGTAACTGAATTCAGGGCTGTCCAGAAGACACTTCTAGAAGTTATTTGTTTAATTATGATTTTGTTGCATCACTATTAACGTGGCTCAGCTACTCCTGCCTAAAAGGTCAGTACTACTTAGTGGATTCCCTCATTATGGCTTAATCAAAATTCCCAAGATAGAGTTTTTCTTTATAACAATCTTTTTCATAAGTACAGGCCAATCTACAAGCTATGAGTCTAACCCATAAACAATGGAAGGTCAAGTTCATATAAGGATGGAAGATGCAACAGAAAGTGTAACTGAGATATAGTACAAATAATTGGTCTTAAGAATTCGAATTGCTACTCAGATATCATTTAAAACCAAGACAGTGTTAACTTAAATTAACAACTCAAAGGAAAACATACCAGAAAATCACCGCTTTCCTGGTTTAACACCACTGGAGATATTCTTACATCATATATGGCAAAATATACATTAATGCGTTAAAATTATTATTATAGGTTTCACACTAATAGTTGGAACTCCCTAAAGAGAGAAGCATTAATATGCTCACTGTGTTGTTAACCGAGATTTTTCTCCAAGCAACTAAAGAGTTGCATCTAATTTTAATAAAATTACTACCAACCTATAAAAGATGTCAAGTATTCTCAATGGGACCAATACTTTATGAAAAATAGAAGAGACAACCTGAAGGGAATTCATTCATTCTTCCTACTCAAGACTGTATCTTTTGTTTATCATAGTGTCTGAAAATCCTTATCCAATATTATCTTTGTGCCTTAAAAGCCTATACATTCACCTATTCCTAAGAAATGGTTATTACCAATATCTAAGATACACTTAAAATATCATGGCTCATTTTATAGCCTGTTCTCCCTAAAATGCAAACCTGGATCTCTGGACTAAATGGAAAAAATACATATTTGATTATTAAAAGCAAAACAAAACTTCCTGTTAGCCCCCTAGCTCCACTGAAAGAAAAATCTTATCATTGATAAATGGTTTTAATGTAACACACTTAATGAAAATTATCAGTGGCCTGTGTGGAGATCAACTCCTGACAGATGTTGTGGCTAAAAATAACTCAGATTGACCAATACATTATAATATCTAAGAAAAATAATACATAAAATTGAAAAAATCTTACATATGCTTCAATTTTACAGTTGACTGGGCATAATTGTACTTATAAAATTGAACTGATTTTCTCATAACTTTATAATGGCTACCCATTCCTCTTAGTTTCTTTATACTTTTTCATTATGTGGATTTTTTTCTTAGTATTTAACCAATCTTTCTACAAAACATCATGATATAATATTCAATTCCAATTAGCCATATTATACTACATATATTGATTCTAGAAATCTAATTTATTTAGAGGAGAAAGCCTCAAATATACAAAAACTCAGAAAGGTCTGAATAATTAATCAAGCAAATGAATATATGACACAACTGTGTTAAATATTTGCATAGACACTTGAGCTGAATCATGCCACTTTAAGCATATTTTACGTATCTGAAATAGTATATTTTACTGAATTATTTTTAACTGAGATTTATTAAAATATTCTGTACTGTAGGAATATTGTTGATGTAGAATGATTTTGATTAATTTTCTACATATATCTACATAGAAAATGTGTAAAATAACTCTCATTACATTTTTATCAATATTCTGAACTATTCATACATGTACAATGTATTCCATGCCCAAATTGCATAGATGGCCTTCAAGAAGTGTCACCAAATAAAAGTGCATAGTTTTCAAACAGCTTCAGTGTACATGCCTTGTTTGTTTCTATATTGAATTAGCAAATGGGATATAATAAAATTTGTAAATTTGTATTTCATAATACAATTTTTACATTATAAATTTTGTATTTTTTTGAAGTGTCATTGACATACAATCTTATATTGGTTTCAAGCATACAAAACAACACAGTCGTGCAACATTTACCCATACTATTAACTCTTTACCCCCACTAGTGCCGTTACTATCTGTCAAGAGAATGAAACTGGATTACTGTCTAACTCCAAAAACAAGTGAACTTGAAATGAATGAAAGACCTGAATGTAAGACACGAAACCATAAAACTCTTAGAAGAAAACATAGGCAAAAATCTCTTGAACATAAGCATCATAAGCATGAGCAATTTTTTCCTGGACTTATCTGTCAGGCAAGGGAAACAAAATAAAAAATGAACAAGTGGGGCTACATCAAACTAAAAAGCTTTGTAAAGCAAAGGACACCATCAGCAGAACAAAAAGGCAACCTACAGTATGGGTGAATATATTCATAAATTATTTCTCTGACAATGGACTAATGTCCAAAATATGTAAAGAACTCATAAGCCTCAACACCAAAAAAATCAAACAAACCAATTAAAACATGGGCAGAGGATCTGAATATTTTATTTTATAATACAATTTTTCCAGATATTTTGGAAAGAAGTAGCTGTTATACATTTATCTAGACACAAAATTCACCAACAGTGTTTTGGTGAATTCTAGCTCTATGTAACACTAGTGTTCTGTGGTCAAAGGCTACTCTAGTCAAACAAGTTTGAGAAATATTCTTCATGATCATCTCTCCTGAGGCATCCAGGCTTACAGAGCCCTGTCAAAGTAAAACAGTCACATACATAACCCAACAACTTCATCAACAACATGCAGCCAAACAGAAACAGAAACAGTTTAACTTAGTGTTAACCGGATGTATTTGATCAAGGGATTTTTTTCTTTCCATAAAACGTCCTGTTGTAAAAGGCAATTTTGAACACCAACCGAGATGGAACACATTAAATTTTACATTGTAGAAAATGAAAAAGTACTTCATTGAAATCATATTCTTTAGCTATTAAATGGGGATACTTTACCATTTTTACTGTTCTTAGGATCTGAACTATTAAAATAGGTATAGTTTTAATACATGGTAGTTATTACTTCCAGTACCCCAAAATATTTTCTAATGTACTTGTACCTTTTTATGATACAAATTTTTAATAATTCTCTTATTATTTTTACTTAATTTCAATCACCACACATATTAAATCCTTCATTATACTGGTCATGAAATTAACATATATTACACAAAGAAAACAATCCCAAGGTCAGTGTTAGTGATCTAATATTTTGTGATACTAGTCACACTTGGATCTGTATCCCCCAAATGATTCTATGTTCATTCATTCAGGGCAGTTATCACTAATGTCAAAATAGCTGACCCCTATCTTGCCCTAAGAAGAGATAATGGGGACAAGAAGAGTTTGCCATCCACAGTGTCATAAACTTGGGTATTGTATAATAATTTATTTATTCAATGTAATTTGTTTACTTACTGTTAACAGTTAAGATGATACACTGTAGCTTCTTTTTCTAGTATATTTAAAATTTTCCATATTTCTATGTATTAGTTTTAGATTGCTCTATGACAAAGCACCACAAATTTAGCATCGTAAAACATCCCATGTTTATTATCTTATACTACCTGTGGGTCACCAATCTGGATGTGGCTAATCTGGGTCTGCTGCAAGATGTCACTCAGGACTGGGCTCTCATTTGGTTCTTGACTGGAGAAGGGCAAATTCCAGTTCATACAGGTTATTCTCAGTATTCATTTTCTTGCAGCTGATTCATGGAAGCTTGATTCTTCTGTCAGCAATGGAGGGGGTGAGATTCTAGAGAAAGTCCATTAGTGAGATGGAGTTCAACATTACATAATCACAGGAGTGATATCCCATCGATGACCTTTGACGTATAATGTTACTTATTCACAGGAGTGATGTCTCATCGCCTCTGCCATATTCTAGTGGCCGCAGATTCTGCCAACACTCAAAGGTAGAGATTTTACAAAGTAGTGAAAGTGAGTACCAAGAGGTGTCTCTACATACAAGGCATTACAGAGGAGGATTTGTAAGAGATCAATGAGTCCCGTGGCATTTCCCTGCTTTGGGAAAAGCAGAGCTCTTAGGTTCACTGGGACATAATTCAAAGCTGTACAGATTAAACATCTTGTCTCCTTCCTTGCAGATCCCAATGAAATGGCCTAGATGTTCACATTTTCATTCCCCTCTTTAACAGAGGAACGTTCACATCAAGTTGAAGAAGGTAATCATTCCTACCCCTGTGTCGCACTCTCACGATATGCAAGGACCTATACGTTAAAAGCCACAACTGCAGAACTTCTTTCCACTTAAGCATGAGAGGAGATTTAGGTTGTTCCAAGGATATGAGCCCGTGCCGGATTGGAAAGGCAGAAACTCTTCATCCGCAAGCTGCACTGGAGACTGATATTAATTTGTATAACGGAAAGCATCTGCATTTCAGTGGGTGAGAACAAGCTTTATAGGTGTAGGGCAGCTATGAAATGAGCCCTGGTTTCCTGCAGAGAACTGAACTCAGTGGCTGCAACAGCTGCTCGATGAGTGGATTGCAGCAGTAACTGCGATGACCTGAACTTGAAGCCTAGTGGCAAAACCAGATCTGCCAAAAACTATAATGTGTTTCAGCTATTTGTAGGAGTTTTTGTTTTCCCCATTAAAACTTTATTCAACGGCTTCAGAATGCAAGTTTGGCTTGTAAGCCTTCCATAAATTATCTGTTTTGCTTTTCTAGTTTCCTGGTTTGTGAGTGAGGATGACCCAGGAAGGTTTCTGGTCTTCTCCTTGTTCAGTAGAACAAGCACTGAATTTCTTTTGAATCTAACACCTATACATTTAAGCTTTACATATCTTTGATTATACTTATGTCTGAATATCGTGTAATTTACTACTTTCAATGTATTTATACTACATTCAGAGTGTGTGGATGATTTCCATAAATAGATGGCAAGAATTTCATGAGATTCATGAGAATAAACATAAATATTCATGAGAATAAACAAGAGCAATTCATGAGAATAAACATAAGACTTAAGAAACATGAATATATTGTGTATGTTGTTAGCAGCTTAATATTTTTAATAAAAAAGCAAATTTTAGAAGTTGTTACAAACAGTGCTACAATAATTTTAGTCCCAGGCTATGACCAAAAATGGTTGCAAACCTCAAACTCCTTCTGCAATGAAGTGTTTAGGAAATAAAAACCTGCAACATGAAGAGGCCTATTAAATGATATATTGCTGTACTTTTAAATTTACCAAAGAAAAATTTACTGTGCAAAGGAGATTCTGAGTCAAATGACAAGGGGAAGAAAGCCATAAGCAGAGCAACACTTATGTTATTAATCTGAATGACAGGGAGCAGGGAGGAAGAAAAAGAAAACAATAGATGCTGACAGTGCATAGTATGAGCCATGAATTAATTTGCTCTGACAATGACACCACTCAAAGGACAGTCTTTGGCCACAAGTTGTAGCATTTTGCTCAGAATATAAAACTCAAATGTTAACAGAAACATTTCTTCAAAAAAAAAAACAAAGGATCACGTAAGAAATATTATTTTCCTATTGTGTTTGGTAGTATATACGACACTATTTATTGATAGAAACTACAATTTCCAATTCCTCATTTTCTTACTGTTTCAGATTTAAAACATTTAGTTTACTGACCTCCAGAAAAAGGGATGTAATCTAAGACAGCCTGTCTATAAAACAATGGCTGAAGCAGTTGTGTTTTTTTTTAACATCTACCTTTAAGAAATCACCCCAAGATGAAGGGATTTTCTGTACTTTTAAAACAGAATGTACCTACATCAATGACAAATTGCACTTTAAATTAATAACATATTCCATTAAGTGGTGGTGTTTTAAGGCTAACATAATCCCAGCTTCCTTTGAGGCCTGATCCATTTCACCTCACCCTGTTGGTGGTACTGGCCATGTCTTTAGATAGTGAAAATATTTGTATTAGGAGACTATTACTCTCAGGCAGAGTCACAGACAGATGAAGGAGGCCTTTAAAAGCTGCAAAAGGCAAATAATTAAGTTAGTAAATTCCCCTCCTCCAAATCCAGATGTATGCTGCCTCTGTGTTCAACTTACTGTAGAAGCATGTAGTTTCTATCATTTCTTTGGGTCTTTATTCCATATGAGGGTTCCCATGTCATGTAAAGCATGTAAATTTCTATGTTTTTTTCCTATTAATCTGTTTTATGCCAATTTAATTCACAGGCCCACCTAAAAACCCCTAAAGAGTATAGAGGAAAAAATTTGCCTCTTCTACATAGGTATAAGCGCAAGGAAATATATATTGATTCTTACTGACTGTAAGATTATATTCCTGTATTTCATCATTAAAATTATTGTCCAGGAAACTTTATATACCTTTTTCATGATAAGGAACAAGTATAACCTTTAAAATTTCTTCATGTATTTGTCTATTTTCAATAAAAATTATCAGTTATTGAATTAATCACCACACATTATTGAATGATTACCAAGTGCAATACATCATAATAAATGTGAAATTTTCAATATACATGTGACAAGGGAGGAAAAAATATACACATAGGAAAATATTAGAACATTGCTAATGAAATAATCTAAGCCTTAGATTCATTACCTATAAAATGGGGATTATTGTAATTTTATCTACCTTGCAAGGTGGCTTTTGAGGATTAAATAGGATATTGTATCCAACGTATCATCTGGCACAGACTATGTGCTCAATACATAATGATTAGTATTATAATTAATAGTTCTCAGAGCAAACACCAAAATTCCCTGGCATCCAAATGCATTAAATTCATCTTGGTTTGGCTGTTTATTTAATTTTAAATTCATCTTCTCTGGAAATCAACCTTAATGTATCAGAAAGTTCCTCTAGCAGCTATTTCTCAACTATGTGGATAAAGCAGAGGCACAGACAATGTAAAAGTAGAAGTGTGTACTGTACCATTCTTTTTTCCTCTCTCCATTAATGTATAATATTAATCCAAGACACTCTGATCCTGGGTGTATATCACTTAATGGAAGGGAGTCTTCATGAACTTGTTTGAGAACTGTAGAACAGCTCTAGTTCATGGTCTCTTAAGGTCTGATTGATCATTCTGGCCTTAGAATCTATATGCTGTTCCCAGATCTTTTCATGGCATTTGTTGGTGCCTTTGCAGTTGCCATTTCAGTTTTACTAATTTACCTATTTTATTTCTTAAAGCAATATAGAACAATTTTCTCTTACTTAAAAACAAAGGGAAATTAATGAATAGAACTTACCTAAATTCAACAAAAATTTATTATACATCATGAAATGTTATGGCTTTACTCTTGTGTAACTAGGTGTCTATATATAGGTCGAGGAGGGAGCTTTGTAAACACATAATTTTAACTCAGTAGAAAGACTGCTGCCATAGAGCTCACTCCAATTGTATTACATAGTATTACATAATGTCTATAGGAGAAAATGGAAGAGAAAATTTAGTAAATATATACAAATGAGCCATAAGATGAATGAGATTTTTAAAAAATTGATGTGTATGCATAAGTTTCTCTAGGCAATTGCCCAGACAGAAGTAGAGGTTTTTAAATCATAATTAAAAAAACATGAAAAAATGAACATGAATATGCAGGTAAGAAAATGAAAAATTGTATGGAGGTGCGCTGTGAAGAATGATGTAAATTAGGAAGTGAGGAAATTAAATATAAGATCATCATTAACATACATGTTTATTCAGATATATAACAAGTAAAACAGGTCTGCCTAAAATGCCAACAAAATAGTTTATATAATTTTATGTGGAAAAAATTAGGTATCCAAGTGTGCTGATTTGATTTAAATATTTAAGTCTGTATGAAACTAAGGTAGTATAAATTTTATAAAGCTCACTTTTTCTATATTTCTATGACATGAAGACAAATAATTGTTCAGAAATTCTTACAGTAAGTCCAGTAAACAACTAATGCTTTTTTATATGTTAATTTTAACAAAAGACACACACAGCCAGAAGTCTCTGTATTATTTAAAGTCTGTAATATATTTTAAGTTCAAATGTAAGATGTACTTCCAGTGAAATGAGTAAATACAATGAAATTTGTGCTGCTTATCATTGCAAGATTGATGGAGAAACAAACAAGGACCTAACTCTACTAATACTAAATATATTCAATGCTTTTGGCTTATAAAGGAAAACAGTCAACAGGATAGGGAATGTCATCATGCTATCTCTAGAGTTGGCATATATGTAAATATACATAATATATATATATGGAGAGAGTTCAGTCTGAAGTGAAGTGACTTTGTTTCCTCAATTCTATCTAGAAATAATATAAGGCATCTTTAACTAGGTATGCGGGGCCTTGGAATGAAGATATAAGCATTTTATAACCTAGTTTTATGACTATTATAGAAGAAAACACTTATGGTATCACAACAATTACTTTTGTTGAAAAGGAGAATAGAATAATTCCCATTGCTGCTATGCTTTATAGAAGTGCATTTGTCCCCTCAAAAATCTGGAAAATGGAAATTGTCAGTGATGATTTCAAAATGTGACCAAAATGGAGAAGCCACCAGTAAATGGTTAATTACTATTAGAATATAAAGTAATTGAAAATTTCTGTGTGAAAAACAAAATCTGCAAAGAAATAAAACAAAATAATAATTCATATAGAAATGTATCTTAATATTCAGTGAGAAGAGATCAACTCAGTTTTTTAAAATATAGGTAAAAGCTATTAACAGGGGTTTCATAAACCATGAAAAATAAATTTAAAATACTTTAAAAGCACAGTAATCCATTAGTAATTGAAGATATGCAAAAATAAACCCCTTTCAAAGTTTGATAGTAATAGGGTAAAAATTAGAGATATGAAAATATATTTAAGGCAGTATTTTGGAGGACAACTTGACATTGGTCAACTTTTAAAGTGCCCTTTTTTGGCTTGAATTTATTATAGGGATATTATTACAAAAGCATGTCCATTCATAAATGTAAATATGTTCATTGCAGCTTTGTGTGTAATATCAAAAAATTTGGAAGCAAACTAAGTGTCTAACAAGAGAACACTCTTTACATAAAGAATACAATATTCATAAAGTGGAATGTTACTATTAGTTTTAAAAAAGAATGAGATCTAAATGTGAAGGTGTGCATACAGTTGCAAAGTATGTTTTATGTTAGGGAGAGGGACATAACTTACAACTTCGCTAATGTTATTGTTAAGTGAATTTTCTGTTAGATAAAAATGGAAATATCAACACTAGCTAAAATAATGGTATGCTATAATAGCTAAACATTTTGCTTATAGAAGAAAAAGATTATTTTATTTTTAAACTTACGTTTTAAGTAAATTTGGTTCTACTGAAACAAGCAAAGTTGTCTTAAGCAAAAAATTTATGCATACTTTCCATTCTCTGTCCATTAAAGTGACCAATTAATCTGGTGTTTCTTCACCTTGCATTTCTGTAAGATCACACACAGAGATTTTATCATTTTTCCTTTATTTTTTTAATGTTTTTATTATGGCTATTCTTTGCTTTGCTGTAGATATAATCACAGTATTTCCAGAATCTCTCAACTGGCCTTAGTCCATCTCTGTATCAATAGGTGATTACAAGGATGAGGGAGGGTATATATGAACCAGAGAGATTGGATGGGGTCCCTTTTTGCACCTAGGTTATGAGAGATGCAGGTGAGCAGAAGTGGACAACTGCTTGTAAGCAACAAATGGGTTTTTCCCACTTTATTTCTCCTTTTGACTGATTTTGGCTTCAAAGGTAATTTGCCCTGGGCTGGGAACATATTTTTCCCCAGAAAAATTACTTTGGCGTATCTTAAATTTTAACTTTCCGAGTAATGATAGGATTCCCATTAACTGATGGTAAACTTGGGTATTTAGTTCTTGTTTTCTAGAGTTTGATCCTCACTGTAACAAAAATTATGCACTGTAGTGTGTAGTATTTAGTTTTAGATTGTAGTATTTCTACATTTTAAATTAGAGATACATTTTACACAATGAGGATTCTACTTGTTTCAAATGATAACGCCAAAAGAAAACTGTTCTTCTTAATTTACACACATCCTAATAGGATAAGCTTGTTTACCATTTACTGGGAACTATCAGAATAAAAAATCCATAGCTAGTCTCAAAAAAGACCATTCTCAAAAAGACTTCGCACTTGTCAATATTATTTCTGTACTGTAATTTCAGAGAACACTATATTATTTTGATAATAGCATAATCCATTTGAAGTAGGGAGCAGATAAACATAATTTAACAATTTTATTTAAACTAAAGGATAAAGGGAGATAAGAGACAAAGTGTTGATACAAAATTTTCATAATACTTATTTAATATATGGTCCATGAAGATTAAATCAATAAACACATGAGTATAAAGTAAAAGAATATCAGAATAAGCAACTTTCCAATTTGTTAAAAAATATCTGAAGGTCCTAGTTTATCAGTAATTTCTGAAATGTGTGAGATTCAAGAAGTCTTTTTAATTTAATTTGTCAAAATTCAACAATGCTGAAAATTTAGTGTCTAATGTGAGTTCTCAATGCAATGTTGGACCTAGATTATATATGTAATGGAACAGGATTCATCATTCCCACATGATTTCATTACATTGCAAAGTATTCTTTTTAGCAAAATCATTTCATTGAGTGACATCATATAATCTAAGACACATAAATCTTAGCTGTACAATGTATTCTGGAAAATACTGACAAGGCTTTAAGAATATTGCTCTCAATTTTAAAACATAAAAAAAATTTTATTAAACCATCTTCATGATGATATTTATTAGTTTTAAAAACTTGCAATGTAATAAAGTGGTTGCTTAATTGTTGGGGTGTCATAAGGCTAAAATCTGGATTAGGTTATCGTTACCAGGTGAAACACGGTTAAATGAACATATGTATGTAATCTGTATTGCATATGTATTTAAATTTGACTTCCTAGAACTTTGTTTTGTTTCTGCTTAAAAAATAATTGCATTAATATGTTTTTTCTTTTAATATTTAAGAAAACATAATAACAGTTTTGTTTCTTTTTAAAACAGTTAACAGTGATATTTGGTATCAGAGTAGAGATTATAAGCATGTGATTTGATCTAATGTGATCCACAGAACACCAAATAAATAGAAGATGCTCCAAAGTTTCTCTGTGTTAATTGATAAATAAAAAATCAATCCCACTGAAGTTTGGACCGCATATCTAGAAACATCCAGTTATTTTTAAAAATCAAGCTTATAACTGGTCTTGAAGTATAATCATGTGTATTGAACCCATATGACTCAAGTTCATTATTTCCTTTACCTAAATGTAACTTTATGTCCCTTTCATTACTGTGAATCTTGGAACAGCAATGACTGAGAATTTATTTCATAATGATCTTCCATTTTAATGGAGTGGTTCAGAAATACTAATAAGCTTTCACTTTTTCAAAGTTCACTGATTTCTAATCTTTCATAATTTGGATAGTTTTGAGACCAATTAATAAGACCTGCTTTGTCGATATTGTTAACGAAGATAAAAATTAATGTTTCTGAGGGGGATTCAAGTTGGCGGCATGAGAGGTGAGACAGAGGACTCCTCCCAAAACCACAAATAGTACCAAAATATAGTTAATTAATACCACTTACCCTAAAACAGTAACAGGAAAGAAGGCTGAACCAGACTGCATACAGGCATCAGAACAGAGCAGACCTGATGAAACAGGGTAATATACGAAAGCCTTGATCCAGCGGGACCCAAGCTCTTCGCCTACCCCAGCTTACCAGCAGGAGGAAGAGAAACAGAGCAGGGAGGGGGTGGAAGCCTGGGACTACTGAATGCCTAGCCCTGGAGATCTGCTTTGCAAGCAGAAACCTACTCTTTGTGGTGCTCTGGAGGTTGGGGAGCTGGGACAGGTGGAGTGCCTGAGAGGCTGACATTCTGGCCATTTGTGGAGAATGGGATCCACATACGGCCACTCTGTGACAGAAGAAAGGCCGGCAGTCTGAGAGGATTTCTAGCAGCAAGAGGGCTGCTGAGGGGGCAGAGGTTGCATGGAGCTTGCTGCATGGGAGACAGGAGAGCTGGACAAGGTTGTCTGAGCATGCTCTGCCCAGCAGGTTGTGAACTTTGAGGAGCTTCAGGCACTCCATCCCCCTGAATGGCTGCTCAGCTCCGTGGCCGCCCACTGTGACATGCAGGCTGCCAGGCCTTCCTCCTGGCCTAACGGCACCAGCTCGCAAACGGGTGCTCACTGCGCAGGCGTCAGGCCAGCCAGAGGGAGGCCCTGCCTATATCAGCTAGAGACAATGAGCACAGAGGCTTACACCTGTGTGCTCGGCCCACTGGCTGTGACACTGGAGACACTCACTGCAGAAGAGAATCAGAAACCAGATCTTTTGTTCCCCCAGTCACCAGCTCCACTCCCCAACAACACCCAACCTCATTCTAGAGGCTGCGCAGCTCCAGAAACTGGAGCTTCTGGGCAATAGAGGGCACCACATAGAAATATAAAATATCAAAAGAATCTGGTTCACACCAAAATCTCACAAACTCCAGAAAAAGGGCCAAATGAAACTGAATTCACCAATCTTCCTGAAAGAGAGTTCAAAATAAAAATCATAAACATGCTTATGGAGGTAAAGAAAAATATTCAAGAACTCAGGAATGACCTTAAGACAGAGATTCACCCATTAAGAAATTCCATATCTGAAATGAAACATACAATGGAGGGATTTAAAAGCAGATTAGATGTAGTAGAAGAGATGGTAAATGGAATAGAAATTAGAGAAGAGCAATACAAAGAAGCTGAGGCACAGGGAGAAAAAAGGATCTGTAAGAATGAAAGAATATTGGGAGAACTGTGTGACCAATCCAAATGGAACAATATTTGCATTATAGGTATACCATAAGAAGAAGAAGAGAGAAAAAGGGATAGAAAGTGTCTTTGAGTAGGTAATTGCTGAAAACTTCCCCAATCTGTGGAAGGAGATAGTCTCTCAAGTCATAGAGGTGCACAGATCTCCCAACACAAGGGATCCAAGGAAGACAACATCAAGACATATAATAATTAAAATGGAAAAGATCAAGGATAAAGACAGACTTTTAAAAGCAGCTAGAGAAAAAAAAGATCACATACAAAGGAAAACCCATCAGGCTATCATAAGATTTCTCAACAGAAATCTTACAGGCCAGAAGGGACAGGCATGATATATTTAATGCATTGAAGCAGAAGGGTCTTGAACCAAGAATACTCTACCTGGCAAGGTTATCATTTGAATTTGAAGGAGGTATTAAACAGTTTTCAGATAAGCAAAAGCTGAGAGAGTTTACCTCCCACAAACCACCTCTACAGTGCATTTTGGAGGGATTCCTATAGAGAGAAGTATTCCTAAGGTTAAATAGGTATCACTCAGGGGATAGACAAAGAGTACAGAATATGATTCATAACATACAAAGAATGGAGGAAGAAAAAGAAAAAGGGGGAAAAAAAAGAACCTGTAGGTTGTGTTTGTAATAGCATAGGAAGTTAATTAATTCGACTGTTAGATAGTAAGGGAATGACCCCTGAACCTTTGGTAACCAAGAATCTAAAGCCGGCAATGGCAATAATACATACGTATCAATAATCACCCTAAATATAAATGGTCTGAATGCACCAATCGAAAGACATAGAGTCACTGAATGGATAAAAAGCAAGACCAATCTATATGCTGCCTACAAGAGACTCACTTCAAACCCAACAACATACCCAGACTGAAAGAAATGGGATGGAAAAAGATATTTTATGCAACTAACAAGGAGAAAAAAGCAGGAGCTGCAGTACTTATATCAGACAAAATAGACTTCAAAACAAAGAAAGTATCAAGAGAAAAAGAAGGACATTACATAATGATAAAATGGTCAGTCCAACAAGAGGATATAACTATTATAAATATCTATGCACCCAATACAGGATCACCTACATATGTGAAACAAATATTAACAGAATTAAAGGGGGAAATAGAATGCAATGCATTCATTTTAGAAGACTTCAACACACCACTCATTCCAAAGGACAGATCAACCAGATAGAAAATAAGTAAAGAGAGAGAGACACTGAATAATGTATTAGAACAGATGCACCTAACAGACATCTACAGAACACTCCATCCAAAAGCAACAAGGTACACATTCTTCTCAAGTGCACATGGAACATTGTCAAAAATAGATCATATATTAGGCCCCAAAAAGAGCCTCTGTAAATTCAAAAAGATTGAAATTGTCCCAGCCAGCTTGTCAGATCACAAAGGTATGAAACTAGAAATAAATTACACAAAGAAAATGAAAAAGCCCACAAACACACAGATGCTTATTAACATGCTCCTAAATAATCAATGGGTCAATGACCAAATAAAAACAGAGATCAAGCAATATATGGAGACAAATGACAACAATAATTCACCACCACAAAATTTCTAGGATGCAGTGAAGAGACTATGCTAAGAAGGAAATATATGGCAATACAGGCCTACCTCAGGAAAGAAGAACAATCTCAAATGAACAGTCTAAATTCACAATTAAAGTAACTGGAATAGGAAGAATAAATGAGGCCCAAAGTCAGTAGAAGGAGGAACCTAATAAAGATTAGAGCAGAAAAAAATAAAATCGGGAAGAATAAAACAATATAAAGAATCAATGAAAGCAACAGCTGGTTCTTTGAGAAAATAGATAAACCCCAGGTCAGAGTTCTCAAGAAAAAAAGAGAGTCTACACACATAAACAGAATCAGAAATGAGAAAGGAAAAATCACTACAGACACCACAGAAATACCAAGAATTTTTAGGGCTTATTATGAAAAATTGTATGCTAACAAACAGGAAAACCTAGAAGAAATGAACAACTTTCTAGAAAAATACAACCTTCCTAGGCTGACCCAGAAAGAAATGGAAAATCTGTATAGACCAATTACCAGCAAAGAAATTGAATTGGTAATCAAAAAAACTAAGAAAACTCCTAGACAAGATGGCTTCACCACTGAATTTTATCAAACATTTAGTGAAGACCTAATACCAATTCTCCTTAAAGTTTACCAAGGAGTAGAAGAAGAGGGAATACTTCCAAACTTACTCTATGAGGCCAGCATCACTCTAATACCAAAACCAGGCAAAAACATCACAAAAAAGAAAACTACAGACCAATATCCCAGATCGACATATATGCAAAAATACTCAACAAAATATTAGTAAACCAAATTCAAAAATACATTAAAAAGACCATCCATCATGATCCAGTGGGATTCATCCCAGGGATGCAAGGATGGTACCACATTTGAAAATCCATCAACATCATCCACTACATCAACAAAAAGAAGGACAAAAACCACATGATCATCTCCATAGAAGCTGAAAAACCATTCGACAAAAGTCAACATCCATTCATGATAAAACCTCTCGACAAAATGGGTATAGAGGGCAAGTACCTCAATATAATAAAGGCCATATATGACAAACCAACAGCCAATATTATACTTAACATTGAGAGGCTGAATGCTTTTCCTTTAATATTGGAAAAAGACAAGGATGCCCACTCTCCCCACTTTTATTCAACATAGTTCTGGAGGTCCTAGCTATGGCAATCAGACAATACAAAGAAATAAAAGGCATCCAGATTGGCAAGGAAGAAGTCAAACTGTCCTTGTTTGCAGATGACATGATATTGTACATGAAAAACCCTAAAGAATCTACTCCAGAACTAGAAGATCTAATATCTGAATTCAGCAAAGTAGTGGGATACAAAATTAATACACAGAAATCTGTTGCATTCCTATACACTAATGATGAACTAGCAGAAAGAGAAATCAGGAAAACAATTCCATTCACAATTGCATCCAAAGAATAATATACCTAGGAATAAACCTAACCAAGAAGTGAAAGACTTATACTTTGAAAACTACAATACACTCATGAGAGAAATTAAAGAATAAACCAACAAATGGAAACACATCCCATGCTCATTGATAGGAAGAATTAAAATTGTCAAAATGGCCATCCAGCCTAAAGCAATTTATGGATTAAATGCAATCACTATCAAAATACAACAGCATTCTTCAATGAACTAAAACAAACAGTTCTAAAATTCGTATGGAACCACAAAAGACCCCCAAATAGCCAAAGCAATCCCGAGAATGAAAAATAAAGCAGGGAGAATTATGCTTCCTGACTTCAAGCTCTACTACAAAGCCATAGTAATCAAGACAATTTGGTACTGGCATGAGAACAGACCCACAGACTAATGGAACAGATTAGAGAGTCCAGAAATAAACCCAAGCATATATGGTCAATTAATATACGACAAAGGAGCCATGGATATACAATGCGGAAATGACAGCCTCTTCAACAGCTAATGTTGGTAAAACTGGACAGCTACATATAAGAAAATGAAACTGGATTATTGTCTAACCCCATACACAAAAGTAAACAAAATGAATCAAAAACCTGAATGTAAGTCATGAAACCATAAAACTCTTAGAAAAAACATAGGCAAAAATCTCTTGGACATAAACATGAGCAACTTCTTCAGGAACATATCTCCCTGGGTGAGGGAACAAAAGCAAAAATGAACAAGCGGGACTATATCAAACTAAAAAGCTTCTGTACTGCAAAAGACACAATCAGTAGAACAAAAAGACATCCTATAGTATGAGAGAATATATTCATAAATGACATATCCAATAAGGGGTTGACATCCAAATTATATAAAGAGCTCAAGCACCTCAGCAAACAAAAAGTAAATAACCAATTAAAATATGACAGAGGAGCTGAATATACACTTCTCCAAAGAAGAAATTCAGATGGCCAACAGGCACATGAAAAGATGCTCCACGAGAAATGCAAATTAAAACCACAATGAGATATCACCTCACACCAGTGAGGATGGCTAACATCCAAAAGTCAAATAACAACAAATGTTGGTGAAGATGTGGAGAAAGGGGAACCCTCCTACACTGCTGGTGGGAATGTAAACTAGTTCTACCATTGTAGAAAGCAGTATGGAAGTTCCTCAAAACACTCAAAAGAGAAATACCATTTGACCCAGGAAGTCCACTCCTAGGAATTTACCCTAAGAATGCAGGAGCCCAGTTTGAAAAAGACATATGCACCCCTATGTTTATCGCAGCACTATTTACAATAGCCAAGAAAATGGAAGCAACCTAAGTGTCCATCAGTAGATGAATGGATAAAGAAGATGTGGTACCTATACACAATGGAATATTATTCAGCCATAAGAAGAAAACAAATCCTACCATTTGCAGCATGAATGGAGCTAGGGGGTATTATGCTCAGTGAAATAAACCAGGCAGAGAAAGCAAGTATCAAATGATTTCAATCATCTGTGGATATAAGAACAAAGAAAAACTGAAGGAACAAAACAGCAGTAGACTCACAGAACCCAAGAATGGACTAACAGTTACCAAAGGGAAAGGGATTAGGGAGGATGGGTGGAAGGGAGGGATAATGGGGAAAAAGGGTCATTATGATTAGCATGTATATGTAGGGTGGGGACATGGGGAAGGCAGTATAACACAGATAAGACAATTAGTGATTCTATAGCATCTTACTACACTGATGGACAGTGACTGTAATGGGGTATGTGGTGGGGACTTGATAATGGGGGGAATCTAATAACCATAATGTTGCTCATGTAATTGTACATTAATGATAGCAAAATAAAAAAATTAATGTTTCTTTGGAGCTCTTTTTGAGCACATGCAAGCACATCAAAAATCTAATTATATCTGAATTGTCCATAGAACATTGAATTTGAAAAGTGTTAATGTTATAAAATGGTCTCTGTCAATCTACTATGTTATTAATAAAAGACATTTAGCTCAGAGGATATAAGATCACAAAACTCATCAATGTCAAAAACAGAAATCAAACTCTCATGCACTGTATATGCTAAACTGAGTGTCTTGTAGACATTTTGGCAACATATTTTAGTTAAAATCAGTTATATCTCCTTAAAAGTAATAAAACATTACATTTTATCATTTAATGTCTATTTTAAATATATATGTAACATGATATATATAAGTAAAAAATTTAATATTTATAATTAAGACTCACATTTTATGCAAATATATAACAACCACTTAACTTTAAGATATTCAATTTGTTTTACATACTTAAAACTTTTTTAAAAAAAGCAAAACTAATTTATCACTCGAAATCTATTTGAAGTGAATATAATCCTCCCCTTGTATGAGAAAAATCTATGGCATTTTTAAGTGGTGGAAGTTCATTTTGAAAATAAAATTAATATTGCATATTCATTGTATTCAATATATACTTTATTCCTCCAAATGATAACAGCGAACAGACTTGATGCCTCTTCCAATAATGTGCCAATTTTAGCCTATTTATTTACTAATGATTCATTTTTCTCTGCATAATCATAATTTGAATTAGAATAAAATGTTAATTTTTAAAGTAAATATCCTTGATTAATTATAAATGCATACACATATAGAAATTGTTATGTTTTGTAAATTATTTTGATTTTGAGCACATTCAGTGTGTTTATTATTTATTTTGTAAAATATCTATAAGCTTAAAGAATCCTAAATAACAATATATTTGTTTTTATAATAGGGTTATTATTTAAGACTACATCTCAGTAATAGTTACCAATAATTTTCAAGTTAGCTTATTGCATTATTAATGTAGAGTCTAATTTTCCAAAGTTTTATTTTGTTTTTACCTCTTTTCTGTGGAAAACTATATTCTCCACAGAAAAATAGGTTGTTTTATAAGATAGATCTAATTATTTAAAAACTGGAGAAACTGCATTCTTATTCTTCACAAAATCGTATATCTTACAATTTCCATATTGTATGACCCATAACAAGATGTAAATCCTAATAGAGCTTCAGGTTTAATTCTTTAAAATGAAAGACATTTTAATCTATCATTAGTAAAAGACTAATTCTAGTTCAACATTGGTCTTGTCTTTTTTTATTGATTTCAAGATCCATATAAGGTGAAACATTTAACTTCTAAGACTGCTATGTTATCTCTGCTCCTGCTCAATTTCTCACTCCCATGCTCAATACCTTCCTGTGGGTCAATACTTCAGCCCCTCCATAACTTCAAACTGTAAACTCCTCATTCTCCACCCCCACCTCCTCTTAATACCTCAACAATCCTTTGACTTTTCACTGGCTTCTTGAAGCCATGGATCCTGCTATTTTCACTGTCTGTCAACTCTTGATAAATTAAATTCCCTGATAAATCAGTGGAATCATCTATTGCATACACATCAGTTCCTTTGCTATCATCCTACTTAAGTCCACTTTTTCACCAAATCCATGCCTACAGCATGCCTACTGCTGAAATAACTGAAGACACACTTGAAATACAGGATTGTCATCTTAGATGAACCATTACTGCTCCCCGGCTGTGATGCTGATATCTCCTAGCTCAGTCTCTTCTGCTTGCGCAGATAACTACTTTAGTCTTTGTCACTGGAAATTCCCGTATTTCTTTCCTATTCCTTACTCTCAAATGTCAGTCTTTATTCTTTTCTCTCTGAGGGTTTTATAGTAATCTGAGTTCTTGTGATTATGTGAAATAGGTTTCCTGCTAAGCAATGAGACTTGGAGGTTTTCTATAATCAGTTTATTTACTAATAAAGTATTCTGTTGTGAATTTTAGAAGTCATTGATTGATTCATTAGTGGACTGGTGGGACCCTTTTGCAAAACCTCTATAGTATCATCATTTGAAACAAACTGTTTTCTTAATTAGTTTATTTTTATTTTTTTGTTTTGGTTTTGCATTTTGATCATTCTCAGTACCCAATATTGTGCTAGATGTAGTTGATTCAAAGATAATTAAGATACTATTTCAAATTCAAGAATTTTATTTTAACTTGAAGATAATTGGTCTCAGATATAATTCATTTTTAGTAGTTTGAGAGAACTGATGTATAAATATATATGTGTCTGTGTGTTTAGTTTTGGGGGGAGTATGAACAATCTATCACATCATCTGTCATTATCTCTGTATAGTCCATCTATCTCATTCTCTGTCCTAGAAAAGATTTGAGGCAGGTACCAATAAAGCAGAAGGGAAGTCAGTTAGCAAAACAAAGCAGTTTACCCTCCACAAGCCACATAATAGTTTAGTGGGTTTTTGAAATTCCCTGGGGGATAGGACATCTGTTAGGGTTGAATGCCAGTGTTTGTCAAGCTCTCAGGACCAACAGGGAATACAAATCAAAACTGTTCAAAGAATGCTTTTCTGATTGCCATTTACCAGAAGTTTTACAGAATATTTAGTGGCTATTTAATCTGATACGAAATGGGAAATTAGCAGTTGCTTTCTAACCACATCTGGTGATAAGGCCACAATGCAGTCCAGATGCCATTCACTGTGACATATTTCCTAGTGCCCATTTTGTCTGATAATTTGTAACTACTTCAATATGGCATAGCACATATAAAAGAGAGAGAGAGAGAAAATAATGCAACCATGATGAATGCCAAAGTGAATAAGAACAGTGAAATAAGTAAATATTTCCCATGATCTTAAAAAGTGAAATATAGTGACTTTCTCCTGCCAATCCACTCTTTATTTGGCTAAATTTTCTTGGTTGTTCGCTTAGAATGAATCAGTGATTCAGCGTTCATTTTTTGTAGTCCATGATGAACCTATTTAAATTATATTACTCTGAAGTTAGGATAACCCATATGAGATTCAGCAATTTAAGTGAATATTAGCTAATTTCTAAACTAGTGGTTCCCCTGTCTTTTTTGTTTGTTTGTTTGTTTTATTGTTAACTCTTCTAGTGATTCAATTCCAATTCTTATTTGCCTTTTGAATGTAGGTATACATTTTGCTAAAGGCTTTTTCGATTTCTTCTTAGATAATGACTTACAAATCTTAATTCTGTAGAGTATATTATTACCCTGTAAAATTCAACTCATATTTCTTGCTTCTTGTTGTCTCCCACAGCATGCTCCTCAGCATTTATAAGCTTCTTATTTTCTGTTTTGTAAAAGTACTTACAAGATTAATGTTTTGTTCATTCAGAAGATACCCTGAAGACATTCCTTTTCACTGTAGATTCCTATCTGTAACACTTCCTATATTATATTTGAGCAAGTAACATTCTTTCAATGACTTTTTCTCATTATACCTGCTCACATTTAACATTAATCCCGAATAAAAGTATAAAGGTTGAAAATATTTAGAGTACTACAATACTAGAACTCAGTGCATTCTTTCAATTTTGTCTTTACCATATTGAGTTTTGAATATTGTATTGTAGGTCTTATTTCATATATATGTCTTATTTATAGATATTTTCCATCATGCCCTCTGTGAATGCCTACAATGAAATGTGTAAGGTAAATAAAATGTATTTATTACATATATTTAATGTTATATATTATATATATTATATATACCTGTAATTTATATAGTTTATAGGTATCATATTTATATATTATAAAATAATTGGAAACCTAACCACTCAGAGAAAAATAATGAGACCTTGGTGGAACACAAATTCAAAATCAATTTGTATTATTTGCACATATACACAGGAATATTTGCTTCATCAAGAAATATAAAATGTGGGAAATACTGTAAGAAATACATATATTTGAGGTAAAAATTTGCTGCAAAAGACACTGGAAGTTTCCTACTAATCCCTTCCTTTTTTTCTCTTGTATTATATCCAGCAAAATCTCGTTTTTCTTTGTGGTTGGCCCCAGCACTGGCTCACTGGAGGCCCCACTGGTTTCTGCAGCATCTTTGGCCTATGGATATTAAGTAGCAGTGGTGCTCCCAAGGCTTTATGACAATCAAAAAAGCCCCTCAGGTCTTCTCTTCCATTTAGGAAATAGAAGTGTATTCACAGGTAGTATGACTGGTTACATAGAAAATTCTGAAGACTCCACAAAAATTTCAGCTATAACTAATAAGTGAATTTAGCAAGGTCCAAGAATATAAATTCAAGACACAAAATTAAATTTTACTTTTAGACACTAGCAGTGAACATTTGAAAAGTGCAATAAGCAATATATATATATATATAATTTAAATGTCCTCAATAAAAATGAAATACCTAGAAATAAACCTAATAAAATGAACAAGAGGTATATGCTGAAATCCAAAAAAACCTGAATGGAAAAAATAAAGAAACTGCAGAAAAATAGATATATCAAGTGTATTCATCAGAAGGTACGATATTGTGAACATGTCAATTCATCTATGGATTCAATGCAGTCTCAATCAAAACTTCAGCAAGTTTTCCCTCTTAGAAATGAACAATTATAAAACATATATGGAAGAGCAAAAAATCTAGAGTTATCAACACAATCTGAAAATGAAGGAAAATGTTGGATTTATACTATCTGATTTAAAAATGAATTATAAAGTTACACAATCAAGACATTGTGTATTGGCAACTAGATGGAAGTACAGACCATCAGAAGAAAGAATTCAAGATATACGCTCATCTATTTAGGGATAATTACTTAAAAAAAATAAGGTTAGCAATGGAGGAAACATACTCTTTTCAACACATGGAATAGGATCAATTGAATAGTCATACAGAAAAAATGATCTCAGACCATGATATAAGAAAAAATATGAAATAGACCATCAGCTAAATATAATAGCTAAGCTATAAAACCATTGGAAAATGTAGGAGAAAACCTTTGTGATGTGTGGTCATGCAGAATTATGAAAGCAGGGCACAAAAACATGAAATATAAAAGGAAAAATTTTAACCTGAACTTCATCAAAATTAAGATTCTCCATCTCAGAAAACACTGTTAAGAAAATGAAAAATAAGCAATGGACTGAGACAAACTGCTTGCAGTACACATATTTGATAAAGGTCTTGCAACCAGAATTTATAAGGAATTCTCATAATTCAATAAGAAACTAAACAATTCAGGTAGAAGAATTAAATAATTTGAACCTAACACTTTATGAAAAGAGAGATGAATATCAAGTTGAATCAAGGGATTCAAAATTGTTCATTATTAAGGAAATGCAAACTAAAACCACAGTGAGATACTACCATTCACCAATACCTATTAAAATGGCTCAAAATGACAAAAAAAAGTAACCAACTATACAAGTTTAGTGAGGATATGGAGCAACTAAACTCTCACATTACTGGTCATGATGCAAAATGGGACAGCAAAATCGGAAAATAGACTGACCATTCCTTATAAAACTCAACTTACCCTATTACATAACTCAGAAATATTTGTATGAGGACATGATGTTTGGAACTTACAGTCTTTTTGCATCTATGAGAAAAACATTAAGGACCTTAAGCAAATATACTATACGAGGTGGTAGGGAAGCTAAGCAAGAGACTGGGTCCTGCAACACGGAATGGAATTTCATTCTTCTCCAGTCTTGAATGTGACCTACTACTAATCAGGTTAGTTGTCAACTGCAGCCAACCAATATTAATATAGGAAATATGATGACTTGGTGAAAGATCAAATGTTAGACTTCCTAAAGGCCTTGCTCTGAATATTACTTTGTTTCTTGAAAATGTAGGCACTAAGTGATTCACACCTGGCTCTTAACATGGCGCAGATGTAGTGCAGTAATGGGAATAAATGAGGACAACTCCAGGCATTAACATCAATAACTATGGTGGCCCATGTCATTCTGGTGTCTACTGAGATCTACACATATATTTTTTACTTATGTTTAACTCAAATGTAATGAATCTTAAACTTTTTCCAAGGTTTCCCCTTAATTTTTTCCCCCTGTCTTCATTATCATCCACCTTCTCTAATGCCTCTGACATTTATAATACATTTAAAGTTAAAGTGATGGCTATTGTAGGAAGGTGGTTGAGGGGGGCAAAACAGGCTTTTCACATGCCTCTCTCATCAGAAAATAAATATTATTCAGTGTATTCTGCCTATATTTATCCATGAAAAAGAAACAGACCAAAGTATTAACTTGTAAATAGGGATCAATGAAATGTCAGAAACTTCAGTCTTGACAGTTTGGGCAGAAGACACAATATTTCTGGGTCAGACACAGGCCTTTTTATTTCATGGCTCAGCACGTAGCATCAGATTCGTTTTGGTTCCCCTTGCCCCACGTCCTGTGGGGATGATGCAGTGTGGACCCCAATGGATGCTATGTATGCTCCGGGTTTGGGGGACAGCTAAAGGTCTGGGAATATCTGTTCTTTTGTATGAATAGTCAAGAAATAAGCAAGTCTGCCATTTATCCTAGGAGACATTACCTTATCCCTCAAGACTGACCCCTGTAAAAACAACCTGGAAAATGGCCCAGATAAAGATTAATTAGGGCCTTGCGTTTTGGGGTACTGGCAAGAATTGGCAGGGCACTCGGAGCCCTTGATGGTTTGCCTGAACAGATGCAAAGCAAGTCTCCCCTGTATCTCACTGGTCAGTACTGGGTCACATACTTTGTTCTAGTTTGTAGATTTAGATCAATCACAAGTCATACCATGGAGGGTCACATTGTGGTTAATTAGCAAAGAAGAAATGGGAAGGTACAAATGTATCATTCAAATGATGCAAAGATTATTAAGGTTTCTTCTGTTACTCAATCCAGAAAGATACTAATTGGAAGAAAGTGTATTTTTGTTAAAAAAGTGAGTGTACAAAATACAAATAGTCATCAGTGCGTTGCAGTTGGGGGGGCTTCAGTTTGCTTAATCAGATTATTTTCCTCCTAAATTTCATCCTTAACCATTTATAATGAGAAAGATTTCTTCAGAAGGAATAAATGAGAAGGGGTACAGTGGTTGAAGGAAAAGAAAAGAAGGGGGGCACATTGTGGGCACGGGAGAGGACTGCTGGCAGCGGCAATGATTTATGCCATCCCTGTCCCCCCCAAAAAAAGAATAGTAGGGAGACAAATGACAAATAAGCAATGAAAACTTGTGGATAAAGGGCATGAGAAAGGAAAAAAGATGACTTTACTACCTTACAATACAGACAAGAGCAATTATATCATGTAATACTATAGTAATCCATGTTTATTTCCTAATATCAAAGTGACTTTTTAACCTACTCAATTACATGATTTTTAAATGTGCAATATTACAATAAATATTTTAAAAAGAGATGAAATTGGAAGTGGATGTATTGAAACTTTAGGATATGGTTGAATGAACCACAAAAGAGATATTTATGAGTAAAATTTCTGAAGTATATTCATATAACTGGTATGCAGATGACTACTAGGGGAAGGAAAAGGGTCAGCCTGTTGTTTGTATAATGTCAACCTGAGGCACAAATGATCAGTTTTATTTTTATATACATTTTGGTGCATGGGAATATATTTTGTGATGATGGATTTTATGAGCTTTTTGTAAAGAAGACATTCTATGTTAATTTTTTTCATTTTAGAATATTTTGCTGTGCCTTTTCTTTGGAAAAAATACCAATCAGAATTAGAGAATACCAGCTCTCCTAGGAGGACTTGGGAAAATTAATTAAGCTTATCAGGTATGTGATGGGCTGAATTGTGTCCCCCAAAATTCACATGTTGAAGTTTTAATTCCGAGTAGTTCCAATTGTGACTGTATTTGGATATAGGGTATTTAAAGAAATAATTAAGCTAAAATGAAGACATTAGGGTGGACTCTAATTATGACTTGTGTCCTTATCAGAAGAGGAAATTCAGACAGAAATATGCAAAGACAGAAAGCAACATGAAAATGCAGGGAGAAGATGGCCATCTACAAACCAAGGACAATGGCCTCAGAAAAAACAATCCTGATGATACCTTGACCTTGGACTTCTATCCTCCATAATTGTGAGAGAATAAACTACAGTTTTTAAGCCACCAGTCTATACTACTTTGTTATATATTATATGTATACTAGCAAGCTATTAGAAAATGTTAGTCTTTTCATCAATGAAATAGGATTGAAAGTAACTTGCCTCACAGGGAATATAAGCTTAAAATGGTATTTTCTTCTCCTATCTTTATTTCTCTCCCATTGAAAACAAATCTATTCTAGGCATGGATAACCAAAGTGAATTAATTGTATATTATAGTTATGCTTACTAAATATAAGTTACTGTTTATTGCATATTTCAAAACATAGTCTTTAGAAGATCTGCTCTTTTATATTTGTATAATGGCAATAAAAGTTATGCAAACTTGACACGATGAATTTCTGTAATGCTATGGAAACTAATATAATTCAAGCTTGAATTTCTGCTATCTTACATATATATCTTTTTAAATATTAATTGTAATTTAAGTATTAATATAGCAACACAAAGGGATATTTTAAAAAATAAATATATATTCAAATGCTTACCTATCACAAATTTTTTTCTTTCTCTAGATTTCACTACTTTTCTATTTGTTCATATTTTCACATAATTTTAGAGTGTTTATATACTCATACTGTTTCATTATTACTAGTATTATTTTTTATTCACAGTACTCTTTTCAGGTATCATTAAATAGTTACATAAATGTTCAGTCATGTAAATATACTATATTTTATTTAACTCTTTTATTATTGAATATTTATACAGATTAATTGACCAAGTTCAATTAACTGTCAGTTTTTCAAGGCTCTTGTAATAAAGCATTTTTGTCAAGTAAAGTTTTCTTATTAATTATATAGTGCTGCAATATGTCTTCTGGGAAGCAATTTGTTAAACTAATACCTAATATATTAACTTTTGGTAACTTTGGAGCTGTAACTGATTTATATTACAGGTTGCTTTTCAGTAAACAATATGTTGGCAGAGAGAGCTTAGAACAATAACTAATGATTGATGGTATTAGCACTATTTTTTCTAGACTATGATAAAAGAGATTCCTTTAAATTTTTGATACACATGATTTTCTTTATCAAACACACCATGAAACACACCATCACAAATCCAAATTTTCCACAGGGACACATTGACTCACCTCTCAGATTACTAAGATAAAAATGAGTGCACAGAAAATAAATTATTTTTAAAAAGTTAGAAGTATGTATGTAGTAGCTTTCAGATATACGCAAGGGGAAATTGTGGTGCTGAAAATTGTAATAAATACATGCACTAAAGTGCATTAGTTTTTGATTACCTCCTTAAAAACAATTTCTGTTGTTTAAGAAAGGCTCTGCTTAATTATAAATTCAATTTCTTGCAAGTCACTGTGATTTTGATTCAATGTTCAATCCCACCAGACAATCTTTAAATTAATTCTCAAGGTTTACATATTAACCACTAAAGTTTATAGACACAGTGCCTCCAGCATCAAAGTTTGTTCACAATCTCTGATGTATCTTTGCATGCTAATATTAATTCTTTTTTTATTAAGGTATTATTGATATACACTCTTATGAAGGTTTCACATGACAAAACAATGTGGTAACTACATTTACCCACATCATCAAGTCCACACCCATACCCCAGTGAAGTCACTGTCCATCAGTGTAGTAAGATGCCACAGACTGACTGTTTGCCTTCTCTGTGCTACACTGTTTTCTTCTTGATCCCCCACACCATGTGTACTAAACATATTACTCCTCAATCCCCTTTTCTCACCCTCCCCACCCACCTTCCCACACCCTCCCCTTTTGTAACCACTAGTCCCATCTTGGAGTCTGAGTCTGCTGCTATTTGGTTCCTTCAGTTTTGCTGCGTTGTTATACTCCACAAATAGGGAACTCATTTGACACTTGTCTTTCTCCGCCTGGCTTATTTCACTGAGCATAATATCCTCCAGCTCCATCCATGTTGTTGCAAATGATGGGATTTGTTTCTTTCTTATGGCTGAATAGTATTCCATTGTGTATATGTACCACCTCTTCTTTATCCATTCACCTACTGATGGACACTTAGGTTGCTTCTATATCTTGGTTATTGTAAATAGTGTGACGATAAACAAGGGGGTACATATGTCTTTTTGAATCTGAGAAGTTGTATTCTTTGGGTAAATTCCAAGGACTGGGATTTCCGGGTCAAATGGTATTTCTATTTTTAGTTTTGAGGAACCTCCATGCTGCTTTCCACAAAGGTTGAAACAGCTTACATTCCGACCAGCAGTGTAGGAGGGTTCCCCTTTCTCCATATCCTCACCAGCATTTGTTGTTCTTAGTCTTTTGGATGGTGGCCATCCTTACTGGTGTGATGTGGTATCTCATTGTGGTTTTAATTTGCATTTCCCTGATGATTAGCGATACGGAGCATCTTTTCATGTGTCTTTTGGCCATCTGAAATTCTTCTTTGGAGAAATGTCTCTTCATATCCTCTGTGCATTTTTCAGTCGGGTTATTTGCTTTTTGAGTGTTGAGTGAGTGAGTTCTTTATATATTTTGGATGTTAACCCCTTGTTGGATATGTCATTTACAGATAAATTCTCCCATACTGTAGGATGCCTTTTTGTTCTGTTGATGGTGTCCTTTGCCATACAGAAGCTTTTTAGTTTGATGTAGTCCTGTGTGTACATTTTTGCTTTTGTTTCCCTTGCTTGAGGAGATGCGTTCAGGAAGAAGTTATTCATGCTTATGTTCAGGAGACTTTTGCCTATGTTGTCACCTAAGAGTTTTATGGTTTCATGATGTGCATTCAGGTCTTTTATCCAGTTTGAGTCTACTTTTGTGTATGGGTTAAACAACAATTCAGTTTCATTCTCTTGCATGTAGCTGTCCAGTTTTGCCAACACCACTTGTTGAAGAGGCTGCCATTTCCTCATTGTATGTCCATGGCTCCTTTATCATATGTTAATTGACCATACATGCTTGGGTCTGTATCAGGGCTCTCTAGTCTGTTCCATTGGTCTATGGGTCTCTTCTTGTGCCAGTACCAAATTGTCTTGATTACTGTGGCTTGGTAGTAGAGCTTGAAGTTGCAGAGCGTAATCCCCCCTGCTTTATTCTTCCTTCTCAGGATTGCTTTGGCTATTTGGAGTCTTTTGTGGTTCCATATGAATTTTAGAATGATTTGCTCTAGTTCACTGAAGAATGCTGTTGGAATTTTGATAGGGATTGCATTGAATCTGTAGATTGCTTTAAGCAGGATGGCCATTTTGACAATATTAATTCTTCCTATTCATGAGCATGGGATGTGTGTCCATTTATTGGTATCTTCTTTAATTTCTCTCATGAGTATCTTGTAGTTTTCAGAGTATAGGTCTTTCACTTCTGCCGGAGTCCAGCTCCAGCTGGGGTGAGGTATCGAAGGGGAGTGAGACAGCATTGGCAAAGGTAGTGAGGACACAGACACTAGCAAAGATGCTAAGCTGGTCTGGCCTGTTTATTGGCAGAAACCTCAAGCAATATATAGGGGATTGGTTACAAAAAATCATCATAAGACATGTGTCATTTAGTGATTTATGGCGTAATCTAATTCTTGGAATGTTCCCCTGCTTTCTCGACCATGAAAGGTCACCATGTTTTCTTCTTCAAGATATTTCTGTTGCTCTCATACCTTTAGATCCCTAATCTCAGGTTAAATTTCTACAAGGCACTACAGTGCTTTGTGTCTTAAAACTTGTTTGACCGGACTCTCATTTAGGCTTACTGTGATGCCGTGTTTTTTCCTTCCAACAATATCCTGAAATTATTTATGGGAGAATGAGCAACACTCATTCTGTTGATTTTGAGTATAACCATGCTGACTGTAATTTCTATAGTAATAGTTCATAAGGGAACTCTACCAAGATTTTTCCACCTGTTTTCCTGACCCACACTTAGTCACCTCTTGTTTTTCCTAGGAGCTAAATTGACCAAGGAGGGGTACTCGGAAGTCACCTGAAATTTCTTCTATTTTCTAACCTAAGGATAATAGCCTACAGGCCTGAGGGAAACGTGCAGGGTCACAAGCTGAGTTTTATGAGTGCTCTACGGCTCCTAACAGTCTTTTCTCTAGGGGCTTTTTCTGATTAGTGAGGGCTATTCAGACTGGGGAGATGGTCAGATTAAACAATAGAAGAGATATGAGTAGCTTCTCCTTTGGAGGCCCGCTGTGCGGCATCCATCCATCGGCCTCCTGGGCTGTGCCATCAGGCAGGTGGAGTAGGTTGGCTTCCAGCATCTAAATTCAATTTCTCAGAAGTAGAACTTACAGGATGTTCTCTAATCACTGAACAGAAAAATATTATAAGAATGCAAAGAACAGCAAGAGCTAAAATAAAGAGAAATGAGGGGAAACAGGTTGGGCTCCTCCAGTTCTTCTGGGGTCGCCTCCGGGCCTGGACTCTGTCAAACGGCTCAGATGATCTGGTTCTCTTCACACGTCCTTGATTAGGTTTATTCCTAGGTATTTTCTTCTTTTTGATGTAACTGTGAATGGAATTGTTTTCCTGATTTTTCTTTCTGCTAGTTCACTGTTAGTATATAAGAATGCCACAGATTTCTGCATATTAATTTTGTATCCTGCAACTTTGCTGAATTCAGATGTTAGATCTAGTAGTTTTGGAGTGGATACTTTAGGGTTTTATATGTACAATATCATGTCATCTGCAAACAGGGACAGTTTAAATTCTTCCTTGCCAATCTGGAAGACTTTCATTTCTTTGTGTTGTATGATTGCCGTGGCTAGGACCTTCAGTACTACGTTGAAGTGAAGTGGGGAGAGTGGGAATCCTTGTTTTGTTCCCAATCTTAAAAGAAAAGCTTTCAGCTTCTCTCTGTTAAGTATAATGTTGGCTGTGGGTGTGTCATATATGGCCTTTATTATGTTGAGGTACTTGCTCTCTATACCCATTTTATTGAGAGTTTTTTTATCATGAATGGATGTTGAATTTTGTCAAATGCTTCTTCAGCATCTATGGAGATGATCATGTGGTTTTTGTCCTTTTTGTTGATGTGGTAGATGATGTTGATGGATTTTCGAATGTTGTACCATTCTTGCACCCCTAGAATAAATCCTACTTGATCATGATGGTTGACTTTTTTGATGTATTTTTATTTCAGTTTGCTAATATTTGGTTGAGTATTTTTGCATCGATGCTTATCAGGGATATTGGTCTGTAATATTCTTTTTTCTTTGGTGTCTTTGTCTGGTTTTGGTATTAAAGTGATGCTGGCCTCATAGAGTGAGTTCGGAAGTATTCCCTCTTCTACTCTTTGGAAATCTTTAAGGAGGATGGGTATTAGATATTCACTAAATATTTGATAAAATTCAGCAGTGAAGCCATCTGGTCTAGCCGTTTTGTTCTTAGGTAGGTTGTTGATTACCAGTTCAATTTCTTTGCTGATAATTGGTCTGTTCAGATTTTCTGTTTCTTTCTGTTTCAACCTTGGAAGGTTGCAGATTTCTAGAAAGTTGTCCATTTCTTCTAGGTTGTCCAGTTTGTTAGCATATAATTTTTTGTAGTATTCTCTAATAATTCTTGGTATTTCTGTGGTATCCATAGTGATTTTCCCTTTCTCATTTCTGTTTCTGTTTGTGAGTAGATTTTCTTTTATTCTTTATAAGTCTGACTAGGGGTTTATCTATTTTGTTTATTTTCTCAAAGAACCAGCTCTTGCTTTCATTGATTCTTTCTATTGTTTTATTCTTCTTGATTTTATTTATTTCTGCTTTAATCTTTATTATGTCCCTCCTTCTACTGACTTTGGGCCTCATTTGTTCTTCCTTTTCTAGTTTCATTAATTGTGAGTTTAGACTGCTCATATGGGATTGTTCTTCTTTCCTGAGGTAGGCCTGTATTGCAATATACTTTCCTCTTAGCACGGCTTTCACTGCATCCCACAGATTTTGCAGTGTTGAATTACTGTCATTTGTCTCCACATATTGCTTGATCTCTGTTTTTATTTGGTCATTGATCCATTGGTTATTTAGGAGCATGTTCTGAAGCCTCCATGTGTTTGTGGGATTTTTCATTTCCTTTGCATAATTTATTTCTAGTTTCATAACTTTGTGGTCTGAGAAACTGGTTGGTACTATTTCAATCTTTTTGAATTTACTGAGGCTCTTTTTGTGGCCTAGTATACGATCTATTCTTGAAAATGTTCCATGTGCACTTGAGAAGAAGGTGTATTCTGATGCTTTTGGGTATAGAGCTCTGTAGATGTCTGTTACGTCCATCTGTTCTATTGTGTTGTTCAGTGCCTCTGTCTCCTTAGTTATTTCCTGTCTGGTTGATCTGTCCTTCAGAGTGAGTGGAGTGTTGAAGTCTCCTAAGATGAATGCATTGCATTCTATTTCCCCTTTTAATTCTGTTAGTATTTATTTCACATATGTAGGTGCTCCTGTGTTGGGTGCATAGATATTATAATGGTTATATCTTCTTGTTGGATTGACCCCTTTATCATTATGTAATGTCTTCTTTGTGTCTTGTGACTTTCTTTGTTTTGAAGTCTATTTTGTCTGATACAAGTACTGCAACTCCTGCTTTTTTCTCCCTATTAGTTGCATGACATATGTTTTTCCATCCCTTCACTTTTAGTCTGTGTATGTTTTTGGGTTTAAAGTGAGTCTTTTGTAGGCAGCATATAGATGGGTCTTGTTCTTTTATCCATTCAGTGACTCCATATCCTGATTGGTTCATTCAGTCCATTTGCATTTAGGGTGATTAATGATAGGTATGTATTTATTGCCATTGCAGGCTTTAGATCTGTGTTTACCAAAGGTTCAAGGTTAAGTTCCTTACTATCTAAGAGTCTAACTTAAGTCACTTAATATGCTATTTCAAACACAATCTAAAGATTCTTCTTTTTTTTTCTCCTTTTTCTTTCTCCTCCATTCTTTATATATTAGGTATCATATTTTGTACTCTTTGTTTATCCCTTGATTGACTTGAGGGTAGTTAATTTAATTTTGCAGTTGCTCAGTAATTAGATGTTCTACATTCTTTACTGTGGTTTTATTACCTCTGGTGACAGCTCTTAAACCTTAGGAACACTTCCGTCTATAGCAGTCCATCCAAAATACACTGTAGAGATGGTTTGTGAGAAGTAAATTCTCTCAGCTTTCGCTTATCTGGGAATTGTTTAATCCCTCCTTCAAATTTAAGTGGTAATCTTGCCAGATAAAGTAATCTTGGTTCAAGGCCATTCTGCTTCACTTGCATTAAATACATCATGCCACTCCCTTCTGGCCCTTAAGTTTTCTATTGAGAAGTCTGATGATAGCCTGATGGGCTTTCCTTTGTATGTACTCTTATTTCTCTCTCTGGCTGCTTTTAATAATCTGTCCTTATCCTTGATCTTTGCCATTTTAATTACTATATGTCTTGGTGTTGTCTTCCTTGGGTCCCTTGTCTTGGGAGATCTGTGCATCTCCATGGCCTGAGAGGCCATCACCTTCCCAGATTGGGGAAGGTTTCAGCAATTACGTTCTCAAAGGCACTTTCTATCCTTTTTTCTCTCTCTTCTTCTTCTGGTACCCCTATCATGCGAATGTTGTTCCGTTTGGATTGCTCACACAGTTCTTTCAATATTCTTTCATTCTTAGAGATCCTTTTTTCTCTCTGTGCCTCAGCTTCTTTTTATTCCTCTTCTCTAGTTTCTATTTCATTTATCATCTCCTCCACCATATCCAATCTGCATTTAATACCATCCATTGTGTTCTTCAATAATTGGATCTCTGACCAGAATTCATTCTTGAGTTCTTGAATAACTTCTGTACCTCCATGAGCATGTTAATGACTTTTATTTTGAACTCCTTTCAGGAAGAGTCATGAGGTCAGTGTCATTTAAATCTTTCTCAGCAGTTGTAGTAATAATTTTGCTCTGAACCAGGTTCCTTTGGCATTTCATATTTGTATATGGTACCCTCTAGTGCCCAGAAGTTCTACTACCTGGAGCTGCTCAGCCCCTGAAGCAATGTCGGGGGTCACAGGGGAGTGGTATAGGTGCCTGGGGGGAGGAAAGAGCTGTTTCCTGCTTCCCGGTTGCTATGCCTGTCTCCACTGCCAGAACCAGTGGGCTGAGCACACAGGTATAAGCCTGTATGCTTTGCATTTGTATTTGCTGTAGACAGTTCTTCCATCTTGCTGTGCTAATGCCAGGATAGATTTTGTCTGTTTGTGAGCCAGGTGGGGCTGGCTGGGAGAAAGGCACAGTAGACTACATCTCACAGAGGGGTCCTTGGAGCTGTGTAGCCAGCCAGGGAGCTGGAGCACTTGAAGATCACCTAAGTAGGATGATTTCTTTTTCCTCCTTAAATATGAGAGTCTATATGGCAAAGCTCCCAACCTGCTGGGCAGAGTGCACTCGGACAATTTGTCTACCTGTCCTCTCTCCTGAGCAGTAAGCTCTGTGCAATCCTTGCCCCTTTAGCAGCCCTCTTGGTAAGGGCTTCCTTGTTAAGAAGTCTCTCACCCTACCCGCCTTGCTTGTGTCCCAGAGCAGCCAAATATGGATCCCTGCTTTCCACAAGTGGCTGGAATCTCATTCTCTCTAGGAATTTTGCCTGTCTTAGCTTTCCAACCCCATAATCATGAGAGTATCATGCAAGCACCATGAAATGTAGGTTTGTGCTCCCAGAGCAGATCTCTGGAGTTAGGTATTCAACAGTCACAGGCCTCCACTCCCTCCCAGCTCCATTTCTCTTCCTCCCGCCAGTGAGCTGGGGTGGGGTAGGGCTTGGGTCCCGCCAGGCCACAGCTTTGCTATGTTACCCTGTTCTGTGAGGTCTGCTCTTCTATCCAGGTGTATGCAGTCTGGCGCCATCCTCTTTCCTGTTGCTCTTTCATGATTTGTTGTATTAATTATATTTTCATATTATATGCAGTTTTAAGAGGAAGCCTGTGTCTCACCTCTCACACTGCCATCTTTAATCCCACTAATATTAATTATTAATAACACAGGACTACTTAGATTTGGGCAATTTCTCCTTCTGTGTATCTCCTATAATGGTTTTCAAATGAGGAATACAAAGAAATTAAAAATAACCTTTAAATCACTTGGCAAAGAAAGCATTATTCATCTTTGCTGTTTGATACAGGGACTTATACACTTAATAACTATATATGTTCCAGTCTTGTCATTTGTTTTTAATGTTCCCCAAAATGAGTGTTCCTGTTTTTTTGAACCAGATATCTGAGGCTGTATACACAGGATATTTGTCAAATTACTAGCTTACATTAAGTCATTTACTAAACAAAAAGTGTTTTTATTTCAGTGATGCTAAATAATCTTAGGACTAAAGAAGCTACCACAGGGACTTAAGTGATGGAGAATAGCAGGTCAGCCAATATATTCCAATTAGTGAATTATATTTCAAATAAGGTATCTAAAACTGTATTATTGACAATTAGAGTCCATAAAGGAACATCATAGTGAAAAGTGTCAAATTAACGCAATAAAATACCACTGATATTTTATCAAGAATACAAAAAGACTCATGACAATATAATTAAATATTTAATATATGTGTATATTATTTATATATAGAATATTTAAGCAAATTAAATAAAAACATGTATTAATATTAAATGTAAATATTTAAAAATTATAAATCAAACCACAAATCTTAAATAAAATATATTATGCCCCCTACCATGACATATATGTATGTATAGGTATGTATCTTATAACAAGAGAAATTTAAAACAAAAAACATATGTAAATCTATTGCTTTTATATGAGTAAAAGCATACAAAATATCAAGGATGACTGAATTTAATTATTATTGTAAGTATCAATATTCTGTTGATGGGCAGGAAGCATTTGGGTGAGCAAATTTTTTAATATCAATTTTTTAATATTTGTTCTATGAAGCTTTTAAGTTTTATGTAGGAAAAAAGTTATTTAAGTTGTTTGAATCAAAATTTTTACATAATTTAAATTTTATTGATAGTTAATGACTGTTGGGAGGAAACCTTTTGTGGATTGTTCACTTACACTTTTTGTAATAGAAACTTGATTCTCCTTTGTTCCAGATTGTTCTCAAGAATGCTTGTTTAGTTAACAGGCTGAAAA